>CAUYLG010036245.1:0-10860 GCA_963573385.1 Cacajao melanocephalus
TAGCCTGGGCAGTAGAACAAGAATCCTGTTCTCTCTCCCTCTTTTCCTTCCTCTTTCTTTCTCTCGTACAGTCTTTTTTTTTCTTTCTTTCACTCTCACTTTCTTTCCTCTCTTTTTCTTTCTTTCAAAAAAAAAAAAAAACAATCAATTAAATACAATAGAAGTGCTCTGATAGAAGCCTAGACAGGGTATTACAGCTTCACAGAGGAAGTGACAAAGGAAAAGACTTCTTAAATACATACATTTTTATCTGTCAATTAAAAGATTTGTTTTAAAAATCCTATAAGCTCTTGGCCTATAATGAATTCAAAAATATGATATCCTCTCCTCTCTCCCACTCCTCCCTTTTCTCTCTTTCTTTCTCTCTCTCTCTCTCTCATAGTACACATATTAGGTGCAGAAACATCTAGACACTTTAAAATATTTAAAAGAGCTTTTCTGACTATCCTACAACACAGTGCTTGATGAATAATAATTTATTATCATGAAGCAAATATAATGCCCTAATTCTTAGTCTGATATCCAGCATACTTCATAGAATAAACTATAATTGAACTTGCATCCCCATGAATTATTTTCCCAGAAAGAAAGTACTGGACCTTTCTAGTAGGAGTCCACACCTACCTTGGTTCTGCAGATACCCAATTCCTAAAAAAAAGTCCCAGAACTTTGTACTGATATGCTTGCTGGGAAAAAAAAAAAATCCAGATAGTTCTTCAAATGCAACCCCCAGACATCTATAAGCGGTCATGCTTAAGAAGTTCTTCCCATTCAAAAATCTCCATTTGGTCTCCTTTAGTGCTTTTCCTCAAGGGTACTCTAATACTAGATGGAGCCATTATTTTTATTCTTATATAAAGATTCTCCTTTAACATCTTACTCAAGCATAGGTAACCACTCTGTAACTATTTTTTTAGCTTGAAATATTTGAAACGAAAGTGGCTGGATGTGTATACAGAGTTCTAGATTTTGGCCAGCCTTGAAGAGAGCTGGTTGTTCAGCCAGGTCCACTTCAGTGATCCCAGCTTCACTCTTTCACTTTCCTTTCCCACTCTCTATAACCCTCTCCTTCACAACTGTGCCCAGAGCTTTCAGTCCTTTGTATATTATTTTGATTTTATTATTCAATTCAAGAGTGTTTGCAGTCTGAAAGGAGCTTTGGGTGCAGAACACCCAAAGAAATCTCAGCAGCACCCCTGCCGTGATCTGATCTGAGGGGCAGCTCTAAAGCAGCTCCCCCTAGCCCATCACTGGCTGACCACTCCCCTCGGAACGCTGGGCATATTTTTCAAACTACAAGTTCTGATCCAAGGTTCAGCAGAGGATTTCTTGTGCGAATTCTGGCTGCAAATGACAGTCTGAGAAACAGTATTTGGACACAGATACTTGTGAAGATTGACTTGTTTTATGGTGATGTAGGATGATTTATCTGCAGACTTTAATCTGAAAAACACCAGCAATAGGGGCAAGTTAGTAGTATGATTCAATTGCCCTGATGTGAGGTTCCAAAGGGAGGCAGGGCAGACATTAGCTTTTCTGTTCAGAGCTTCTCTGGTGGCCCCTCAAAACCTCATTTCATCGAGTTTGTGTCTTTTTTTTTTTTTTTTGAGAAGTTTTGCTCTTGTCCAGTGCGATCTCAGCTCACTGCAACCTCCGCCTCCTGGGTTCAAGTGAGTCTCCTGCCTCAGCCTCCACAGTAGCTGGAATTACAGGCACCTGCCGCCACGCCCAGCTAATTTTTGTATTTTTAGTAGAGATGGGGGTTTCACCATCTTGGCCAGGCTGGTCTCAAACTCCTGACCTCGTGATCCACCCACCTCGGCCTCCCAACGTGCTGGGATTACAGACGTGAGCCACTGTGCCCAGCCAAGTTTGTATCTTTTTAACAGCAGGTAGTTATTATCATTAACTACTTTTTAATTGTTCAGTATATGCCAGATGTATTTCATAACAACCATATGAGGTAAGCACTACTATTATTCTTCTTTTATACATGAGGAAACTGAGGTTCAAGAATGTTAACCTTCCCAAGCCAGGACCTAGTTTCCTACCACATTTTGTTTCATTCCAAAGCCAGGCTCATAGGCACTCCTTTAAATTGGGCGAGCCCTGCCTCCTGAGTTGGTGAATTTGCCCTCACGAGCCTCCTCCGTGATCATCTCCCTCCACCTGGCAACTCCCTCACTAGGCCTCTTACTCTTTTAGTGTTTTTTTCTACGCCTTTGGCAGACAATCCCACTCTTCAGTTTAGAGTTCTCCATTGTACTCCCCTCACCCCTGGGTTCGCTGGGCTCACAGCTAGGCCAGCTCTCTGCTGCCCCCTCCTGGCCTAATTCAGGACCTGTCTCAGTGACAATTGCACTGAAAGATGTCTCCTCCCTTCTATTTACAAACCCAGACCTAGCCTGCCCAGCTAGCGGACTCACAAGGTCTAGGAATAAGAATGACTCATCTATCTTACATCTGACCTTGACAAAGGTTTCCCAGACTCTGAGACCGGCACCTATTTCAGAAGATGCGCATTTGGACAACCCATATTAAAACCACCTGTTCTCTGCGTTGATAAGTGGCAAGTTGACAAGGTGACTAGGGTATTTTGCTCCCAATGAACACTGGAAACACTGAGCAATTCAAATTACTTAGTGGCAAATTTTGAAGCTCCGAAAAACTGAATAGAATATCAAGGAAGCTTGTCTGTGTTTAGTGCTTCTCAACCAAGGGAAAGCACTTTGTAACTAGCACAGCTATAGAACTCATGGAGAATTGCTCTCACCAGACTCTTCTTCTTGGTAGACTACTTGATGCTAGGGTAGCCACTGGATTGGAGGAGCTTTAACTAAGAAGCACTAGGTCTTGCCTGGGAATCACTCTTGCAGTTATTTTCCTTTGTGTTTAAAACAAAGTCCTCGACACAGCCAGTCTTTTGGACAAGGTCAGGGTATTCAATGGAATTGAAGGCAGCCAACTTGGCTGGCAGAGATTTTTATTTAAAATAAACTCTAGGCTGGGTGCGGTGGCTCACGCCTGTAATCCCAGCACTTTGGGAGGCTGAGGCAGGTGGATCACTTGAGGTTAGGAGTTCGAGACCAGCCTGGCCAACATTATGAAACCCGTCTCTACTAAAAATACAAAAATCAGCTGGGCGTGGTGGCGCGTGCCTATAATCCCAGCTACTCAGAAGGCTGAGGCACAAGAATTGCTTGAACCCAGGAGGCAGAGATTACAGTGAGCCGAGATCATGCCACTGCACTCCAGCCTGGGTGATGGAGTGAGATTCTGTCTCAAAAATAAATAAAAAATAAAATAACCTCGAAACAGTACTGGACAAGGAGTCAGGGGATCTGGGTTCTGATACCAGCACTGTGATAGAAGGGAAGATTTGCAAGTAAGAGACGAGTTAGAAAAATTATAGAGGTTTACCCAACTATGGAAGTCATGGGGACAGCAATTTTTAATTCAATGTAAAAAAGATCATTCTAACAAATTAGAATTGTTCAACAAAGAAAAAGATTCAGGAAGCAGTGAGGTCTCTGTTACTTGGAGGGTTACTTGGTTAAACTGTAGCTGGGTCACCTTTAAGGTATACGACAGAAATAAATTCTTGTATCAGTCAAATAATTAGTATGGATAATTTTTGAGGTTTTGTATGCACTGTGCACTTAGCACTTAGTAGGTACCCAGGAAAAGTTTGTAATAGAAAGGAAAGAAGGGAGGGAGAAGAGAGGAATGAATCTTTCACTTCTTTCTCAATGGGATATGTTAGGCTATAAATAAATAAAAGCAAGCACACATAAATACTAACTATTTTAAATTGGCACTTTGAAAATCAGAGTAATAGATGTTAGAGGACTACTGTATTAGATAAGACCGTTTTTAGTATGATATAAACAATAATGCTAGTCAACATTTATCAAGCACCCAACACGTGACAGGTGCCATACTACAACCTATTTAAATACTCCTATCAAACCCATGAGGTGGGTCCTCTTAGTTTAGGAAAGATAAGCAACCTGCTTGAGGCCTCATAACTAGAAAGAAACAGAATTGGGAAATGAGTGTGTGTGTTTGTGTGTGTGTGTTTGTCCCTGAAGCCTGTCATGGTAGTTTCTAATGAGTCCTCTCCACTTCAATATATGGTTATGAGTTGTTACTGTTATTTATAATGAAATTATTTAAAAATACTTAACAATGCATATGATACACAATGCAAAACATTAAAAAAAAAAAGAGTAAAAAGTAAATCTAAAAAAAATCTCTCTCCTACTCCTGTCCCTCAGCCACCCAGTAACCATTGTTAACAGTTGTTTTTTGTTTTTATTTTTTTAACTTTTACAACACTGTGGTTTGACATCCCAGCATTTCATGGTCCACACAAACTTGAACTATGTTACTACATATTTCTTCTCTAATGTTTGGATTTTACTTTTGTAAAACATTCTTCAAAATTGGTCCCATAGAAAACATGATAAAAAACAGCACATAGTGCATTGCAAATGCTAATGCTTTCCAGACATTAATTGTTCAATTGGCTAATCAAGCTTGGTAATATAGTATATTCTAGTTCTTTTACATTTTCTATTTCAGCGATGTAACATCTTTTTACAATAAGATGGAACATCCGTCTGATGAAAAACAGGCCATTATTATTCATCTTAAGCCATGAAGCGTCGTTCTACGTCTCTGAACTAATGGTCATTACATCAAATAGGTT
Organism: Cacajao melanocephalus; assembly: GCA_963573385.1. Classification (NCBI taxonomy): domain Eukaryota; kingdom Metazoa; phylum Chordata; class Mammalia; order Primates; family Pitheciidae; genus Cacajao; species Cacajao melanocephalus. The sequence continues at coordinate 4,712 of CAUYLG010036245.1, forward strand.
TTACTGTAATCATTATTTCTAATACATGTGAAATTAATACACAGTGTTTGTCATTACTGAACACTGGAATATAATTCTAGAAGAAGCAATTAATGTGTATCAGAAGTTTTTTGAAATATGATTATCAAATACTCAAGTAATGAATCATTTGCATATCTGAAATTATAACCTAAACATTAAGCACTCTTGTGATAGGATACATTAGGCTTAAGAATGAGAAAAAAGAGAGTGTGAGAGAGATTTAAGATATCAAGTTATATACATTGTCCACTTTCCTGCCAACTCAGAATTTTTTCTGAGGAGAATACATTTTCAAAACAACAGTTAAACAGCTTCAGGGGAAGGCATTTCTGGTGCTTTTCTAGGAATTAAAATGTTCTTTTCTTTTATTTCTTTTATTTAAATAAAAAAGAAAGTTGTTTAGAAGATCTAGACCTTTTAATAAAAAAACAAAAATCATGGTTAATTGTCAAATTCAATCCCTATACTTAAAAATGCCATCCATTTCCAAATGATGCTTGTAAATTCTCTCTGCAAAGGGGCAAAGAATAATGCACTGTATTTCCCCTGCAGTGTTATATTGCACGTTCACCTTAAGGAGCATATGCTGCTCTTTTGAAATATGCAGACTCCCCCATCATTGTACAGGGCCTCTGTGAAAAGATCGAGGGCTCTGTGGAATTAACATATGAATAGGCTAACATACCTCCCAAGAAGCCCCTGCACGGGGTTGGGGGGACACAAATGGAAGAGATTCTTTATATTCATTTTACAGTTAATGAAGAGTAAGAGGACCTTTTCTGACCAATTTTCCCTGGGGATTCAGAATTTACACCTAAAATGGTGAGTATGGAAAATATCCATTTAAATCTGGATGCCCGTTCATAACTAACCAAGCCCACTGGAAAAGGCAAATGTCCCATATCTGAAAAGAGTAATTGCTGGTATCAACATTTATCATTGAAAGCTGATTATCACTGTTGTCACCAGTTGGTTACTCAATGAGGGTCATTTTAGCAAAAATGCTTTACCTGGAGGAGGTGAACTGACTAGCTTAGAGTCAGTGTTGTAGATGTAAGGGCATGACCAACGGGAGGGGGTGTGGAAACAGTGTTTCTGGGGAATGAAGCCTAAGAAGTAGGATCGAAACCAGGAGCTCTGTCCCAAGGGATAAAGTCAGATTTGGCAGGATTACTATCACCAAAATTCTAAGTAGAGCTCAAGACCCATTTACTAAGGAGATTAGGGTGCTTGCTGCTCTAATCAGCTCTAATAGAGGGTTCCATATATCTTTCCCACGTAGAGAGAGTTAAGTGTCACTTCCTCTGGTAGCAACCTCCCCTGACCTCCACATCTGGGTTAGGTGCATTTCTCTGTGCTCCCACAAAACCCTGTGCTTCTTGAAATATTACATAAAAATTCCAACATTACTACATAGATGTGCCTTCGTGTCTTCTTCCCTTACTGTGGTGTGTCAGCTCTGTGAGGGTCACAGCCATGCCCACACTGCTGTGTCCTAAGTCTAGTACAATGCCGAGCACATAACTGATGCTCAGTAAATATTTGCTGAATAATGAAAAGTTTGGTTCTAGGTAGCAGTGAGTCAATGCCATTGCCATGGTTAAGGAGCTGGGCCCGGGAAACCTTGCAAGTTGCTTCATGTGACAGATAGGTTGATGGGTGCATGTCAATGGAGCAGTCAATGTCTTGGACCAGACCATCAACTACCATTTTGGTTTGGGGTGATGCTTTCTGCTAGAACTGAATTGTAAACCAGGATGCCACTGGAATTAGAGTGATTAGATGGGAAGCAGGGACTGTACACAATCAGATGAGAACAAGTAGAGGAGACTAGGGTAAGAAGCAACCTGTGCACTGAGTAAGGTGGGATGGGTGGTGGTGGAGACGTACCATGAAACCAAAGCCATAGAGACAGGAGCTTGAAAATTTGATTTCAGATGGGGTGAGCAAACTGGCCTACAGACCAAATCTAATCCTCAATCTATTTTTGTACACCCTGGGATTAAAGAATGGTTTTTCTATCATTAAATGGTTATTAAAAACATAAGAAGAATACGCAGCAGAGATGGTATATGGCCAAGAAAGCCTAAAATATTTGTTATCTGGTCCTTTACAGAAAAACTTTTGCTGATAGATAGTTTAAGTGAATAAAATAATGACAGCAAAAAGCAACCACACCCACAGACATCGACATGCTCGTATGCACACATGCACACACAGGCAAATGCACATTACAGTACAGTACATACAAGAAAACACAATTTTGTTCTGATCTGAAAATAGCAAACAAGTGTTGATGTCCCACGAAGTTTGTAAAATGGAAATGAATTGATTTTTATTATTTGGCAATAAAAGTAACCATAAATATATTTTTTTGTAAGGCATTGTTTCAGTATTTTTTTGAAGAATGATTTTTCTTTTCTCTGGCATCTGAAATACAGGTGTCTTATCCAGCTTCTGCTGTAATCATTCTGTTTGCCCTTGGACCTTTTCTTACTTATGAGAATTTTGCACCTCCTGAGAAGAGACTGCATAACGTGAATATATTTGAAAGATAACTTTGATTTGATCTCATTTAGTAATGTTCTTTGAAATACAGTCAGAATGCTCCAGAGCTGAAAGAGACCATCTCATCCAAATCTTTTGTTTTACTGAGAGAAAAATGGAGATTAAGTAATTTATTCTATCTGGGGTCTTAAAATAAACCAAGGCCAGAGTGAGACCCAGAAATCCTGGTTCCAAGTTTTCTCACATTGTTTCTTAGGCATGGTATTGTTTCTCTAAACTCCTAGAGGGCAGAACGTGTCTGTTTCTCGTCTCTTGCCGGTGTGCAGCCCATTGCCCGGCACATAGTTGGTAGCAATGTGTGTACTGAATAAATGATTTTTATTGCGTATTGATAATCATGGATAACATTTATTGTGTGCTTACCACTTGCCAATTATTACGCCAAACACTTTTACATGCATTGTATCATTTGACCCTCACAACACCTTATGAGTAGGCTTTATTACTATTTCTATTTTACAAATGAGGGAAGTTAGGCACAGAGAGGCGAAATGATTTGTCTAAAGTCACACAGCTAGGAAGTTGTGAAATTTGACTTTGAATGGAGGTCTTAAGCAAGCCAGTGTTTTAATCACCACCCCAAATGTGTGTTGAGAACCAATGAAAACACCAATTCTGAAATTACGTGGAAATGCTAAGCCTGTGCACTTACACATCAAAATACAATTTTCTACCCTGTCTTTACTGAACAAATGAAGCCCAGTGAACAGGACCCTCAACTTGTTTTTTCTGATTTTGCCTGGACTCCTTTTGTGGCTCCACACAATCAGCTAATCTCTCAAGTAACCCAGTCCCCCAAACCCACTGCATAGCCCTGCTTTTTGTGACACCTCAGGGGGCCTCTAATTATCCCAGAGGGGTTTCATAAAATTCCCAAAACAAATTTTAAATGTCATCTTTTTTTAAAAGAATGTATGCTTTACAAAACCTTTAGGAGGATATAAGGGATTTCCTTCAAACAAAACAAATCAAATGAAAACAGTTTTTATAGTCCCAGAGTGCACGCCAAATGTAAGGGGATGCAGCTCCATCTGCTGGACATCAAATGCTCTAATAATAATCATGATTCAATATTGATAATGGGGGATATTTGTAGTCTGCACCATTTCTCATGGTCTGTCCTAAATATTCCTTTTTTGGAAATAACAAAAATACATGGCGATTGTCAAAAATGTGTAAAACACAGCAAAAATGACCACGAATGTTATAATAAGCACCTATAATCTCACCTCTCTGAAATACCTACCACATTAACAGTTTTTCCTTTTGTTTCCACGCATCTATGTTTTTAACCCAGGTGAGAACATATATGTACAGTGATATATCATCTTTGTATTTCCAAATATTCTAAAGGTTTTCCAAGATTTTAACAGTCATCATAAGCACAGTTTTTATTTTTTATTATTTTTTATTTTTTTTATTTTGAGATGGAGTTTCGCTCCTGTCCCCCAGGCTGGAATGCAATGGCACAATCTCGGCTTACCGCAACCTCTGCCTCCTGGGTTTAAGTGATTCTCCCATAGGCATAATTTTTAATAGCCGCACACTATTCTAAGATTATACAAGAATGTATTTACCCAAATCCCCATTGTTGAACATTTAGGTTGACTGACAATTTGGTTATTATAAATGGGCATCTCTTTGCATAAATTTTGTCTGGACCTCAGCTTACTCCCTGAGAAGTGATTTTTATTATATTAACAGTGTAACTACAGGTCAAGGGTAAAACTATGTTTTAGCTCCTGAAATATGTTCTCAAATTGCACTCCAAGAAGACTCCATCAGTTCATGCTCCCATCATCAACGTATGAATCTCTTTCTTATGCTACTCTGGCTAACACAGAGTATTGTCTTTTTTCATCTTTGTTAATTAATAGGTGAAAATTGGGCTCTTATTTCCATTAGCATTTTTGATTACCAGTGCAGGTGAACATTTATTCATATGTTTATTAGCCATTCACTTTCCTCTTTTGTGGCTTGTTAATGTCATTTTCCACTGAAAGCCTTTGGAGTTTCTCATTATTTTGTATGTGCTCTTTAGATATTCAAGACATTATATTTTTCTCTCATATATATGACAAATCTTTTTCCAAGTTTGTTCTTTGTCTTATTATATTTGGCATGTAGAAGTTTTTCATTTTATATAGTCAGATATTTAAGTAGTTTCTTTTATGATTTTTCTTCTATTGTTTTTAAGCTTAGCACCTCTATACACAGGTGCAATAAATATTCACATTGTTGTGGTCTTAACTTTTGGCCCCATTTTTATTGTTTCCATTTTTATCCACCTGAAACCAACGTTGATGTAAAATATGAAATATGAGGATTTATTTTTTAAATAATCATTTACTATATTGTTCTTCTCTACCTTACTAAATGGTTAAATTATCACCTATTTCACACAGCCTTGTTCTTGTAATCTACAAAGAGTTTCAAAAGTAAAAATTTGGTGGTAAGCTTTGAAATGGGTTGCATTTTGCTGACAAAAAGATTCTGGAATGCTGAGAGATCATAGGAACGATTTAAGAGTTTTGAATGGGGAGTTAACACAATCATGCCTGTATTATTAAAACAAGGTGACCATCATATAACGTAGAATGAGAGTAGTGCAGGTGGGGGAGTGTTTGGAGGCAGCACGTCAGACACTTTACAGTTTTCTAAACAATTTGTGCTTGCTTCTGAGTCTCATAGGCATCTTCCTCCTTGCCTTTTATTTTCTCAGTATCATCTCTTTAATCATTTTGGTATGTTCCAGGCACTGTGTTAGGCACTTTATATATGCTAGCTCATTAACTCTGCCAAACCCCTAATTAGGTAGGTATTATCACCCCCCTTTTACAGATAAGGAAATTGAGGCTGAGAGATGTCATATAAGTTACTCAAGGTCCCACAGCTGGTGAGTTACAGGACACAAAACTGAAATCCAGGGATTTGGGGAAAAACTTAAATAAATATAAAACACCTAAAACAGTGCCTGGCTTCATAAGTGTTATCAGGCCTCATGAACTTAAAATTTTATATTAAAAGAACTTGCTGGCATCACCTTAACAAAATATCCCAGTAATTAAAGAAGGCTTATTCAAGCATACCTGTGAATAATTTTGCCCTCTGATGTTTGTGTAAAAAGGACGTCAGCATGGCAGCCAAGAAACCTAGCTGCTAGCTCATCTTGCAGGGCTATAAAGTTATGTCACCATGGGCAAATCACTTGACCATAAAGTTTCCTTGACTGCATAATGACAACAACAAAGGTAATCATGCCCCCACAGGGTTTTCAGTAAAATAAAAACAAATCTTGACTTTACAAAAGAAGACATACATGAGGCCAACAAACATATGAAAAAATGCTCATCATCGCTGGTCATTAGAGAAATGCAATTCAAAACTACATTGAGATACCATCTCACGCCAATTAGAATGGCAATCATTAAAAAATCTGGAGACAGTAGATGCTGGAGAGGATGTGGAGAAATAGGAACACTTTTACACTGTTGGTGGGAGTGTAAATTAGTTCAACCATTGTGGAAGACAGTGTGGCGATTCCTCAAGGACCTAGAAAT
>CAUYLG010036246.1:0-24573 GCA_963573385.1 Cacajao melanocephalus
CCTCAGACTCTCAAAGTGCTGGGATTACAGGCATGAGCCACTACGCCTGCCCAGGAACACTTTTACACTGTTGGTGGGCATGTAAATTAGTTCAACCATTGTGGAAGATAGTGTGGCGATTCCTCAAGGATCTAGAACCAGAAATACCATTTGACCCAGCAATCCCATTACTGGGTATGTACCCAAAGGAATATAAATCATACTACTATAAAGACACATGCACACATATGTTTATTGCAGCACTATTTACAATAGCAAAGACATGGAACCAACCCAAATGTCCATCAATGACAGACTGAATAAAGAAAATGTGGTACATATACATCATGGAATACTATGCAGCCATAAAAGGAATGAGATCATGTCCTTTGCAGGGATGTGAATGAAGCTGGAAGTCATCATCCTCAGCAAACTAACACAGGAACAGAAAACCAAACACTTCATGTTCTCACTCATAAGTAGCAGTTGAACAATGAGAACACATGGACACAGGAGGGAACAACGACACGCAGGGGCCTGTCGGGGAATGGAGGGCAAGGCGAGAGAGAGCTTTAGGACAAATACCTAATGCATGCAAGGCCTAAAACCTAGATAGATGATGGGTTGATAGGTGCAGCAAACCACCATGGCACATGTATACCTATGTAACAAACCTGTATATTCTGCACATGTGTCCTGGAACTCCAAGTAAAATAAAAAAGAAAGAAAAAAAAGAAAACTACAAAAAACCACATCTAGGTCGGGCGCAGTGGCTCACGCCTATAATCTCAGCACTTTGGGAGGCCAAAGTGGGTGGATCACCTGAGGTCAGGAGTTCGAGATCAGCTTAGCCAACATGGCAAAACTCCATCTCTACTAAAAATACAAAAAATTAGCTGGGTGTGGTGGTGGGTGCCTGTAATCCCAGCTACTTGGGAGCCTGAGGCAGGAGAATCGCTTGAACCTGAGAGGCGGAGACTGCAGTGAGCTGAGATTGAGTCATTGCACTCCAGCCTGGGAGACAGAGCGAGACTCCATCTCAAAAAACAACAAAAAAAACCCCAAAACAATAACAACAAAACACACCTGTATTGAGCATGTCAAAAACAAAAAGAACTATGTATGAAACAGGGCAAGAGGAATCAGATGATAAGTACAATTATTATATAATGAAGAATTCTTTATTGAGATTCTGGAAACTATTATTTAAGTGGGTTACATAATAGAAGTCATGTTGCAACACACAGGTCTTACCCTGGATCTACAGAGAAAGTCTTAGCTCAGTGTTTTTTAAACTAAAGGTCATAAACCTTGGTGAGTCATGAAATCAATTTAGTCTAAGCAAGCCTTGAAAAAAGCAATAGAAACAGCAGAATAGAATAAATGGAAAATACTGGTCCACACTGCACATGGTAAAAACTGTACTGGAAACTTTTATTCCTGTTTTATATATACGTATAGGTTATGTACACATGTGCCGTTCCATGATGGAAAGTGTTTCTTACTGTGGAGCATGCCAATGGCCTAGTTGATGTAGTCATGCAATACAAGTGCTTAGTGCTTCCTTATAAATGGCCGAGATCCTTGGAAAGTTCCTATATGCTTAAACCAAGAACAATGTGGAATAAAGAATTATTTTTCCAAGTAACTGTGTAAGTTGCTGTATATAGACAGATCTCTGGGCCATGTCTCAAAAGCATTTTGAACATCGTTTCCTGTCAGCACCCTCCAAAATTGATAAAGGTACTAAGTATAATTAAAAGACAATAGGCAGAATGTAAAATGGAAAATGGTTCAGTCACTGTGGAAAACAGTTTGAGTTTCTCAAAAATTTAAACACAGAATTACCATATGACCCTTCAATTCCACTCCTGGGCATATATTCCAAAGAAATGAAAGCAGAGACCCAAACAAGAACATAGTTCACCCATGTTCATAGCAGCACTATTCACAAGAGGCAAAACGGGAGAACAGCCCAAATGTCTATCAGTAGATGAATGAATAAACCAACTGTGATTTATACAAACAATGGAGTATCATTCAGCCATAAAAGGAACAAAGTACCAATACATGCTACAAGGTATATGAACCTCCAAGACATTATGCTAAGTGAAAGAAGCCAGACATAAAAGGTCATATTGTATGATTCCGTATCTATGAAATATCCAGAATGGCTGGGTGCAGAGGCTCACATCTGTAATTCCAGCACATTGGGAGGCCAAGACAGGTGGATCACTTAAGCCCAAGAGTTAAAGACCAGCATGGGCAACATGGCGAAACCCCATCTATACTAAAAATATAAAAAATTAGCCAGGCATGGTGGCACATGCCTGTAGTCCCAGCTACCTGGGAGGCTGAGGTGAGAGTATCACTTGAGCCCAGGAGGTTGAGGCTGCAGTAAGCTATGACTATGCCACTGCCCTCCCATCTGGGCAACAGAGCAAGACCCTGTCTCAAACAAACAAATAAAAAATGAAAGACCAGACCAACTGTGGTGGCTCATTCCTGTGATCTCAGCATTTTAGGAGGCTGAGTCAGGAGGATTGCTTCAGCCCAGGAGTTCAAGACCAGTCTGGGCAACACAGCGAGACCTCATCTCCACAAAAAATAAAAAATTAGCCAGGTGTGGTAGCACAGACCTGTAATCTCAGCTACTTGGGGGGCTAAGGCAGGAGGATCACTTGAGCCAAGGAGGTGAAAGCTACAATGAACTGTGATTGTGCCACTGCACTCCAGTCTGGTGACAGAGCGAGATGCTGTCTTTAAATTATTTATTTATTTATTTAGTAAGTAAATAAGTAAAAGACTATAAGCAGATATAAGTACTAATAATACAAATATCCAGAATCTGGAAGACAAAACTTTCTCAGGATATTAGAAACTAAATAAAAAAGGGTATCTTTATTTTTTCTTAAAAAATTTTTTAAAAATATGGTCATATAGAGAGTAAATCATCCTTACAAACCAAAGGCTAAATGGAAAAATGAACTGTAGATAATTCTGAGCAACACCTCTGAGAGAAAACCGGCATGTACTTTTCTAGAAACATCTTTTAAAAAATCAAATTCGGACGTGGGGGTGGGGAGACAAAAAAAAAATCAAATTCAGGCCGGGTGTGGTGGCTCATGCCTGTAATCCCAGCACTTTGGGAGTCCAAGGCAGGAGGACTGCTTGAGGCCAGCAGTCTAAGACCAGCCTGAGCAACATGGTAAGACCCCTCCTCTACACACACACACACACACACACACACACATTAAAAAATTAGCCATATGGTACCATTGTGCTTCAGCCTGGGTTACAGGGCAAGACTCTATCTCAAAAAAAAAAAAAAAAAAAATCAAATTCAGCAAGAGAGGAAATACTGTTCTTAAATATAAAGGAGAAAATAAGGAAGAAAACAAAAACTTTTGAACAGAATTTTGGACTTGAAGGATGGGGAGAACAAACAGTTTTCGTTTAATTTACAAATCTCTTTAAGGAAAAAAAAAGAAAAAATGGTATGTGGGAAGATAATGTGAATCAACTACCTTCCTCTTTCCTGGGTGAAACAATTTTTATTACTCCTATTACAATATGTATCTGTGTTGGTACAGAGTTCACCACAGGTGGCCAGTGCAGACTGGCCAACCCCCTTGGGGGGTATGCTATGGTGATGGATGGTTGCCTAGACTAGATCAATGTTTTTCAAACTGAATAACAGAGCCCTAAGGGTCCTCTAGGCGCTAGAGTAAGTGAAGAGAAGTGGGAGAGGAAAAGGAAGTGGTGCTGATGATGCTCCAGGCCTCTATGCCTACTTCATTCAGGGAAGGTTTGCTTTTACCTTTGTAATCCTGGGATTCCATGTTAAAGCTTCATTTGAAAAAAGTTCTGTTGCTAAAGAAAAGTATAAAAACCACTGGACTGGATCAAGGGTTCCCAAACCTAGCTCCTCAACAGAATTACTAAAAGAGCTCTTTCAAGTTAGAAATTCCTGGGCCATGCCTCTAGATCTACTGAAATAGTAACTCCCTGAAGGATTCTCGTGCAGCCAGCTCAAAGCCAGTCCATGTTTGAGAAGCGCTGGACCAGATGATCCTTGCTTTCCTGAGAGTGTATGACAAAACAGCTCAGGCAAGAGAGCAGGTGGTAGCAGACGGAAAAAGAGAATATAGTTAGCTAAATCACTAGGGTCTAATGAAGAAGACAAAAAAATTGGTAAATGAGGAGCTTACCTATGATAAGAAGTTGCTCTGGAGATTTAATTGCCTGGCAAAGGGCCCGTTTTATCTTATAGCCTGCGATAACTATCCATATCGGTGATGGTAGTCAATATGGTTTAATGGAGCAGCTGTCCAAAAAAGTATAATGTGAACTACATATGTAGTTTTAAAATTTCTAGTAGCCATGATAAAGAAAAGTGAAAATAAAGAGGTGAAATTAATTTTAAAAATACATTTATTTATGCCAGGTACAGTGGCTCATGCCTGTAATCTTGGCACTTTGGGAGTCCGAGGTAGGCAGATCACTTGAGATCATGAGCTTGAGACTAGACTGGCCAACATGGCAAAACCCTGTCTCTACAAAAAACACAAAAATTAGCCGGGCATGGTGGCAATATGGAAGGAAAGAGCATGGTCTCTTTAAATGATACCAAAGAGGGGAAGGGAAGTGCTGGGTAGAGGAGGACATGGTCCCTAGCTAGGGCTCCAACCACACAGACCTAGGTGAGGACAGGCATTTCCTGCCCAAATGTTGCATTTCCCAAGACTGCCCTGGCCTGCCACGCCCCAATCCTATGCCTATAAAACCCCCTGAAACCCCAGTAGGCAGAAACACAGGCGGCTGGACGTTGAGAAGCACATCAGCAGGCACCCACACACAGGCAAGCCACCGACCAGCAGAATGACGCAAAGTTTGACCAGGGCAGTCTGAGGAGAATCCAGTCCACCAAGTGGCTCTACTCCAGGGGAAAACCATCTTCCTTCTGGCTCCCCCATCTGCTGAGAGCTACTTCCCCTCAATAAAACCTTGCACTCATTCTTCAAGATCACATGTGATCCGATTCTTCCAGTACACTAAGGCAAGAACCCCGGGATACAGAAAGCCCTCTGTCTATGATAAAGCAGGGGTCTTGATTGAGCTGACAAACACAAACTGCCTAAGGATGGCTAAACTAAAAGAGCACCCTGTAACACACGACCACTGGGGCTTCAGGAGCTGTAAACATTCACCCCTAGACACTGCCATGGGGTCGGAGCCCTACAGCCTGCCTGTCTGTATGCTCCCCTAGAGATTTGAGCAGCGGGGCAATGAAGAAGCCAGCCACACCCCGACTGCACGCCCTGCAAAGGGGACATGGGAGCATTTCCCAATTCAGTGGCGCATGCTTATAATTCCAGCTACTCAGGAGGCTGAGGTAGGAGAGTTGCTTGAACCTGGGAGGCGGAGGTTGCAGTGAGCTGAGATTGCATCATTGCACTCCTGCCTGGGTGACAGAGTGAGACTGTTTAAAAAAAAAAAGTATATATATATATATATATATATATTTATATATTTATATATTTATATATATATTTATATATTTATATATTTATATATTTATATATATTTACACACACAGAGACACACACATATATATTGTGTGTATATATATGTATGTGTGTGTGCATACATAAAATTTAACAGCATATATCCAAATATCCACTCATTTTAATGTATAATTCAATATAAAAATTATTAATGAGACTGTTTACCTTATATTTTGTACTAAGTTTTAAAAATTTTACAGCACATCTCAATTCAACCCAGTTAGTAATGTATTTCAAGTGCTCAATAACCACATGTGGCTAGTGGCTACCATACTGTACAGTGTAGAACTAAGTAATTAAAAAGTCAATGTATTCCCTTTCAAAATTGAGATTCAGTTGCAATAAAAACATAAAAAGCGCATGAATCACTTTCCTAGCTCCAGAGATGCTGTTCCAGAGGCTAGTCTGACAACAATTTTGTCTGCAGATTCACACCCAACTTGACTTCTTTAGCGCTGACCACTCTCCCTTTTCCCAGCAGCAGTGTCTATGTGCTGGACATTCACACCTGAATGTCCTGCTCACAAAGCCTATTCAAAATGTCTAAATGCCATCTTTCTTCCAAAATAAAACAAATAAATTTACCTCTTGATTTTCCTATTTCTATCAGTTACTTAAGATCAAAACTTCAGAGTCAACTTCTTCCTTTTCCTTTATTATGCACAAGCACCAAGTTCTATTTATTCTTCTGTCATGATCTCTTGCTCACTGGCCCTTTCCTGCTTCTAATTCCCTCTGTTGATCAGTCTAGTACGGTGTTACCAAATACATACACTTAATATATTAAGTATAATGTCATTTATCTTCAGTGGCTCTATAATGCCTTACACTTCAGCTATGAATTCAGGACCATGCACAATCTTAAACCTACCCCTCCCCCTCATCTGGCCTATGTCATTCCAAACTTATCTTTCACCAATCTCCTAGAAAAGCCTTTCTTAAGGCAAACTATCCTGTGCCCTGTCTCCTGACAATACCTAACATTTCCTCATCTCAGTGCCTTATGATTTTCTATCCACCTAGAATGCCTTTACTTTAGTTTACCTAGTCAAAACATTAATTCAACAAATATTTGTGTGTCAGGCATTGTGCTATGTACTGAAGGCAATATAAATAGAGGCATGCCTTGTATAATTGTGCTTTGCATTATCACTCTTTACAGTTACTGCATTTTTTACAAATTGAAGGTTTGTGGCAACCCTGCATTGAGCAAGTCTATCGGCACCATTTTTCCAACAGCATGTGCTCACTTCATGTCTCTGTTACATTTTGATAATTCTTGTAATATTTCCAATTGTTTCATTATTATTATATCTCTTATGATCTGCGATCAGTGATCCTTGATGTTACTATTATAATGGTTTTAGAGCACCATGAACCACACCTATATAAAACAACAAACTTAATTGATAAGTGTTATATGTGTTCTGATTGCTCCACTGACCTCGCTTTCCCTGTCTCTTTCCCTCTCCTCAGGCTCCTCTATTCCCTGAGACACAAAAATATTGAAATGAGGCCAGCTGTTACCCTACAATGGCCTCTATGTGTTAAAGTGAAAGGAAGAGTTATATATCTCTCACTTTAAAGCAGAAGCTAGAAAAGATTAAGCTTAGTAAGGAAGGCCGATTGTAAGCTGAGACAGGCCAAAACCTATGCCTCTTGCACCAGTCAAGTTGTGAAATGCAAAGGAAAAGTTCTTAAAGGAAATTAAAGATGCTAATCCAAGCTGAGTGCAGTGGCTCATGCCTGTAATCCCAGCACTTTGGAAGGCTGGGCTGGGAAGATCACTTGAGCTCAGGAGTTCAAGACCAGCTTGGGCAACATGGTGAAACCCCAGCTCTGTAAAAAATACAAAAATTAGCCAGACACAGTGGTGTATGCCTATAGTCCCAGCTACTTGGGAGGCTGAGGCCATAAAATCACTTGACCCAGGAGGTTGAGGCTGCAGTGAACTGTGACCGCACCACTGCACTCCAGCTTGGGTGACAGAGTCTCCCTGTCTCAAAAAAAAAAAAAAAAAAAAAAAGATGCTACTCCAGTGAATACAGAATGAAAAGAAAGTGAAATAGTATTGCTGATATGGAGAAAGTTTCAGTGGTCTACATAAATGATAAAACCAGCCACAATATTCCCATAAACCAAGGCCTAATCCAGAGCAAGGCCCTTTCTTTGATTCTATGAAGGCTCAGAGAGATGATGTAGCTGCAGAAGAAAAGTGAAGCTAGTGGAGGTTGGTTCATAAGGTTTAAGGGAAGAAGCCATCTCCATAGCATAAAAGTGCAAAGCAAAGCAGTAAGTGCTGATGGAGAAGCTGTAGCATCAAGTTACGCAGAAGATCCAGCTAAGATCACTGATGAAGGTGGTTACACTAAAAAATGAATTTTCAATGTAAATAAAACAGCTTTCTATTGGAAGATGTCATCTAAGTCTTTCATGGCCAGAGAGGAGAAGTCAATGCCTGGCTTCAAAGCTTCAAAGGACAGGCTGACTCTCTTGTTAGGGGCTAATGCAGTTGGTGACTTTAAGCTGAATCCAGTGCTTATTTACCATTCCAAAATCCTAGGGCCCTTAAAAATTATGTGGAATCTACTCTGCCTGTACTCTATAAATGAAATAACAAAGCCTGGATGACAATACATTTGTTTGCAGCATGGTTTACTGAACGTTTTAAGCCCACTGTTGAGACCTAATGCTCAGAAACTGCTCACTGACAATATACCTTGTCACCCCAGAGTTTGATGGAAATGTCTAAGGGTATTAATGTTGTTTTCATGCCTAACAAAATATCTATTCTGCAGCCCATGGATCAAGGAGTAATTTCAACTTTCAAGACTTATTTAAGAACTACATTTCATAGAGCTACAGCTGCCATAAATAGTAATTCCTCTAATGGATTTGGGCAAAGTGAACTGAAAACATTCTGGAAAGGATTCACCAATCTACACGCCATTAAGAACATTTGTGATTCATGGGAGGAGGTCAAAATAATAACATCAATAGGATTTTGGAAGAAGTTGATTCTAACCCTCATGGATGACTCTGAGGGATTCAAGACTTCAGTGGAAAAAGTAACTGCAGATATGGTGGAAACAGCAAGAGAACTAGAATTAAAAGTGAGGCCTAAAGATGTGACTGAATTGCTGCAATCTCATGATAAAACTTGAACAGATGAGGAGTTCCTCTGTAGGGATGAGCAAAGAAGGTAGTTTCTTGAGATGGAATCTACTGGGGGTAAAGACACTGTGTATATTGTGGAAATTACAACAAAGGATATTTAGAATATTACATATACTTAGTTGATAAAATAGTGGCAGGATCCGAGAGGACTGACTTACTTTGAAAGTTCTACTGTAGGTAAAATGCATCACATGCTACAGAAAAATCTTTTATGAAAGGAAGAGTCAGCTGATGAGGCAAACTCCATTGTTTTCTTAAGAAACTGCCATAGCCACTCCAAGCACCACCCTGATCAGTCAGCAGCCATCAACACTGAGGTAAGACCCTCTGCCAACAAAAAGATTACGACTAACTGAAGGCTCAGATGACTTTTAGCATTTTTTAGCAACAAATTATTTTTTAATTAGGTTTGTACATTGGTTTCTTAGACATAATGCTATTGTACACTTAAGAGACTATAGCATAGTATAAATATAACTTTTATGTGCACTGGGAAACCAAAAAATGTGTGTGACTCACTTTATTGCAATATTTGCTTTATTGCAGTGGTCTCAACGAATCCCACAACATTTCTGAGGTATGCCTGTATGTAATCCTAATCTCGGTTTTCCCTCACTTTAAGAAATCTTCCTGACTATGCCCAAACAGAAGTGGTTTTGCATTACTGAGTTGTTCTCATATGGCATATAGCCTGTAACACTCACTGAGCCCTCAGAACTTACTGTCTTGTATGGATAATTATCAGCTTTTTCCATAAATATCTATCTTTCCAAATAGTGCGGATTTCCTAAAAGCATGGACAAAAATCGTATCAATGTGATCTCCTTGGTGCTCAGTAAGCTACAGGTACCAACACACATTTGCCAGTTGACAAGTATGAAAAAGAGGGAAAGGACTGTGGAGCAGGAGGAGGGCCTCACCTAGGAAAGAGTCCTCACCCCCACCCATTGACAGCTGGCAAATCAGGATCAGAGGTAAGCACGAAGGGCCTACAAGAACTCCAAAGCTACTAAAAGCACATGGGGAGTTTCGCTTTTCCAATTCCATTTGCAATGAAATTCAGAATCAGCAACATTTAAGTCAGGATTGGTTACCCTAGCTTTTGGACCTCTACAACATGAGTTAGGTCATCAGCTTTAAAAATCCTTTCTTAGTTCTAAATGAAAATAGTACCACTGGTGATACTTAAGAAACACACATAATATAAGGCTTAAAAAGAAAACTCACCACATGTTGTGTTCAAAAACTTTGGCTGGGTCAGTTAAAATCCTTGATCCCAGAGGGGCCACTGGGTAGTAACCACTTTGGTATCTCTGTGGCACCCTTCCTAGCCTTAGACAAGAAGTGGAATTTCTCCAAATCATATTCATCCTAAGCAGCACCTGAAAAGTTATAAATGATTAATTAGTCAATACAGATTAAACAGTATATTGTTTATCTAATAACCAAAATCTGGCTCTAAAGCACATGAAAACTGAAACTTTTTAATGAAAGATGAGTGTAACAGCTTCTCTCCTGAAGTATATTCAGGCCAAGAGATAGGAAAGAAATATTTACGGTGGGCAACACTGGCTGGAATTTTTTTGAAAGCCATAGCGTTGACCAACTTTGCTTTGTTAGATATTTTATTTGCTTATTTAATTTTTAGCACATGACCAAAGCATGTCAGTCCAAAATCTGAATTTTGTGTACTAAAGACAGAGTTGTTTTTTTTTTTTAAGTAATTTTATTTTTTGAGGGGGTAATTCTAGGAAAACATATTTCTAGAAAATATTTTGTGACCACTAGACCAAAATCCCAAGTGTGGTGGAATAAGAAAACAAACCTATAAATCTCATTCTCTGTGCTGAACTGAATAATCTGAAAATCGGTCAAATAAATAAATATTATACTAAGACAGAATTTTAGCAATTCTTAATTCTAACAATCCTGTATACATATATTTCTAAGAATAGTCAGTAATACAGATGCAAAATAGATTTCCCTGAACAAAATGCATGCTTTGCTAGGCACAGTGGCTCATGCCTATAATCCCAGTATTTTGGGAGGCTGAGGCGGGTGGATCACTTGAGGTCAGGAGTTTGACACCAGCCTGGCCAACGCAGAGAAACCCATCTCTACTAAAAATACAAAAAAAGTCTGGGCGTGATGGTGAGCTCCTGTAATCCCAGGTACTTGGGGGCTGAGGCAAGAGAATCACTTGAACCCAGGAGGTGGAGATTGCAGTGAGCCGAGATCATGTCACTGCACTCCAGCCTGGGCAACAGAATGAGACTCTGTCTCAAAACAAAACAAAACAAAAATGCTTAAGGTCAAGTGCAGTGGCTCACGCCTATAATCCCAATACTTTGGGAGGCCAAGGCGGGAGAGTTGCTTGAATACAAGAGTTCGAGACCAGCCTGGGCAACACAGTGAATGAGACCCTGTCTCTTATAAAACAATAAAAAAAATTAGTCAGGGGTGGTGGTGCACATCTGTGGTTCCAGCTACATGAGAGGCTGAGCCCAGAGGTCGAGGCTGTAGTGAGACATGGAGACATGATTGGGCCAACGCATTCTAGCCTGGGTGGCAGAGCAAGACCCTGTCTTACAAAAAGCAAAAACAAACAAACAAACAAAAGCATGCTTACACCCTAGCTCAAGAGAATAATCATCTGCTGATTAGCCCAAATCCATCTCCATTTCTAGAAGAATAACCAACATTGAAAGAGTATTTCATCTTAATTATGTATTTGTAAATATGTCACCTTAAAATCTTGATGGAAAAGTATTAAAAAAAAAGCTCTAAGGGGCTTTCCTTTTTCCAATAAGAAACCATTGTAAAACTGCTTGACATTTCAGTTGTTCATCACAACATTCAGCCTAATGCTGTCAGCTGTCAGGTGGAAACAGATGCTAAAAGGTGTGTGTATGTAATATGTATCATAGATTACCGGAGATGCTACTAGGCGTAAAAATGCCATATACTGTACACTTTCTACCACCCTACTGAAAATGAATAGGTGTAAGACTGTCAATTCCAAAATGAACTGCAGAATGTCAAATACAGCTCTTTGTACTTTTAAAAATAAAATCAAGATTTTCCTTTTAGAAAAAAAAAAAGTAGGGGCATAGTTGTACATACCAACAAGAGTGTAATGGTTCCATTCAAATGTGACTAACAGTGATGAGAAATGAAACCTTCAACAGCTAGTGCAGATGCTCCTGTTTCTTACTTGTTTTCCTTCTCCAGTAAATGCAAATTCTCCTTTGGTGGAGGCAAATGAAATGAAATGCTCTGCCTACTACCACCTTTACCCTGATGTGCCTTTGTTCTTTTTGCCTACCAATGTTTCACATAAGACTATCAGTGTTCCACAAACCCTACCTGCAAAATTATTTTTAGAGCTCTTTCTGCAGTGAATAGTATTCATAAAATCTTCTGTATGCTGAAGAGTAGGAATTGATTACACCTAGAAAGAGAGGCAATTCATGCTCAAAAGTATAAAATGATGTAAACATTTCCTACCCAGGAAAGGCAAATCAAAATGGAATTTCAATCCTTTAAATAATCATGTGATACTTCTCTATAACCATCTATATATAGAAGAGGGAAGGGAAAAAAAGTAAAAGTTTCTGTCACTATAAATGACCAAGAGCCTCTGTAGAGTGAGACAAAAAGATACAACCAGATTGGATATTAGGCAATTCAGGAAAATGTCAGAGAAATGTGAATCTTGCAGGCTGTCAGCCTGTGGAGAAAGCATGGTGTGGCCAGGGTCTAAATATGTGGCAATTTCCCTACTTAGGTAGCTGTTTCTTTCTTTCTTTATTTTTTTTTGGAAACAGAGTCTTGCTTTGTCACCCAGGCTGGAGTGCATTTGCAGTGGTGCAATCTCAGCTCACTGTAACCTCTGCCTTCTGGGTTCAAGCAATTCTCCTGCCTCAACCTCCTGAGTAGCTGGGATTACAGGTGCACAATGCCACGCCCGGCTAATTTTTGTATTTTAGTAGAGGCAGGGTTTTACCATGTTGTCTAGGCTGATCTCAAACTCCTGAGCTCAGGCAATCAGCCCACTTTGGTCTCCCAAAGTGCTAGGATTACAGGCGTGAGCCACTGTGCCCAGCCTGTTTCTTTAATTAACCACACAAACATCTTTATTTCATTTACTTATCTGTAAAAGTTACACACAGCCTTGCCTTGCTATTTATCTTTTAATTACATAACTATATAATAAATGCATATGAGACTATATAATATAAATACATAATACAATTATATAAATGCCTTCTCACTTAAATTGCAAGATTCTAGAGATAGCACCAAGCTGCTCATGAATTGTTTGACTGATACATAAAAAATGGTATTTGTCTGATATAAATCTAATTGGATGGACATTACTTCACATTTTCCAGGGTGGATCCTAAGATCCTTTCAGCGAGAAGAAAGCGACAGAAGAATGTGACAATATACAGGTAGCTATCCCATTATATTAACTGCAATGATTAATGAATATGTACTTTGTATTATTACTACCATGTTAGCCTAAGGTTTGCTAGGTCATCATTCAATTTTGTGATGGGAAAAGAAGGGCAGGGCCAGCCCCAAATAGAATTCTGGTAGAAAAAGTTGGTTTCCGCCACCAGAATGACCCAATCCCTTATGTGTCTTCTCTTAGCTCTCTTTTGGCATACTCTAATTTGAATACCAGTTTAACTCAGATATTATTTGCATAATAAAACTGTGTGAATAAGTAGTATTTCTATTTGAAACAACACAAAGAGGTACAGTTTAAAATATTCCATTCACCCAAAAGAAGGGAAGAAAGGAAGAACAGAGGAATAAAAAACAAATAGGATGAATAGAAAACAAATACCAAGATGGCATATTTAAACCCAACCATATCAATACTTAAAATAAACGTAAATGGGCTCCAATTAAAAAGCAGACTACTAACTTGGATTAAAAAAAGTAGGACCCAACAATGCACTGTTTATAAGAGAAGCACTTTAAATATAAAGAGACACACAGATTAACATAAAAAAAGGTCTACCATGCAAACATTGCATGAGAAAGCTGGAGGGGGGCTATATTAATAAACAAAGTAGACTTCACTGAAACTACTATTAAAGAGATAAAGAGGGGCATTTAATAATGATAAGAGCCAATTCATCAAGATGACACAGCAGTCTTAAATATGCATGTACCTAATAACAAAGCTGTAAAATACATGAAGCAAAAATAGAACTTTCCAAAAGGAGAACTTAACAAATTCACAGTAATACTTGGAGATTTTAACAAGCCTTGTCCAGTAATAAATAGAACAATAATTAGCAATAAGCTATCAAAAAATCAAGAAGGACAAAGAAGATTTGAACATTACTAACTTGACCTAGATGATATTTATAGAAAGAACATCATACTAAGCAATAGCAAGAATACACATTCTTTTCAAATGAACATGGAACATTCACTAAGGTAGACCATATGCTGGGCTATAAACACAAGTCTCAATAAATAAATAAATTTGGCAGACTGGGCACGGTGGCTTATGCCTGTAATCCCAGCACTCTGGGAGTCTGAGGCGGGCAGATCACCTGAGGTCAGAAGTTCAAGACCAGCCTGGCCAACATGGTGAAACCCCATATCTACTAAAAATACAAAAAAAAAAATCAAAAAAAAAAACTAGCCAGGCGTGGTGGCAGATGCCTATAATCCCAGCTACTCAGGAGGCTGAGGCATAAGAATTGCTTGAACCCAGGAGGAGGAAGTTGCAGTGAACTGAGATCATGCCACTGCACTCCAGCCTGGGCAACAGAGTGAGACTCTGTCTCGAAAATAAAAATAAATAAATAAAGTCCAACATATTAAAATCATAAAGAGTGTGCTTTTTGACTGTAGTATTAAATGTTAATATTTTGATGAATTACCTTGCATTAATAAATGTCCCTTTTTATCTCAGGTAATAATCATTTTCTTGAGGTCTACTTTGTCTGATATTAATACAGCCCTACCAGTTGTCTAATGTAATGTCGTGTATGCCATGTTGTGTAACTTTAAAAAAAATGTTAGTCTATTTGTGTGTTTACATTTAAAGTGCTTTTCTAATAGGCAGCATATTGTCAATCCTTGCTTTTTTATCCAAATTCAAAATAATAAAATAGCTATAAAATTTCCCAAATGTTAAGGAATTAAGCAACACAACTAAAAAAAACCTATGAGTAAAAGAACAAATCTGAAGAGAAATTAGAAAATATGTTGAACTGAATAACAAAATCTCAAAATATCCAAATTTATGGGATGCAACTAAAGCAGTGTATATAGAGAGAAATTTTTTAATAATTTTACTAGAAAAGAGAAAGATGTCAAATCAGTAATCTCAGCTATCTTTTTTTTTCTTTTTTTTGAGATAGGGTCTTACTCTGTTACCCAGCCTCAAGTGCAATGGCATGATCATAGCTCCTTGTAGCCTTGAATTCTTGGGGTCAAGGGTCAAGTGATCCTCCTGCTTTGACCTTCCAAGTAGCTGTGACTACAAGCATGTGCCACCATGCCTGGCTACTTTTTTTTTTTTTTAAGAGACAGGGTCTCCCTGTGTTGTCCAGGCTAGTCTTGAACTCTTGGGCTCAAGTGATCCTCCCACTTCAGCCTCTCAAAGTGCTGGGATTATAGGTATCAGCTACCTCACCTGGCCTCAGCTTCTATCTTAACAAGCCAGAATAATAATAATAAATTAGACCCAAAGTAAGTAGAAAGAAGGAAATAATAAGAAATAAAAACAGAAAGCAGTGAAATAGAAAATGGGGCCAGGAATGGTGCTTCATGCCTGTAATCTCAGTGCTTTGAGAGGGAGGTCAAGGTGGGCAGATTGCTTGAGGCCAAGACTTTGAGACTAGCCTAGGCAAAATAATGAGACCTTGTCTCTTAAAAAAAAAGAAGAAAAAAAAACTTCAAACAAACAAAATTAGCCAGTTCCTGTAGTCCTAGTTACTTGGGATGCCGAGGAGGGAGGATCACTTGAGTTCAGGAGTTCAAGGCTGCAGTGAGCTATGATCATGCCATTGCACTGCATCCTGGGTGACAGAGCAATACCCTGTCTCAAAAGGAAGGAAGGAATGAAAGGAAGGAAGGGAAGGAAAGGAAGTAAGGGAGAGAATGAAGGAGAGAGGGAAGGAAGAAGGGAAGGAAAGAGGGAAGGAAGGAAGGAAGGAAGGAAGGAAGGAAGGAAGGAAAAATATTTCTTTTTGGAAAGATTAATAAAATTGATAAACTTCTGGCAAGACTGATATCAAATGTGTTTCACAAGACACATATTTCTATTAACAGGAATGAAAAATGAGATATCACTATAGACCCTACAGACATTGAAAAGCTAATACTGGGATATTACAGACAATTTTATTGCATTCATTAGATGCAAACCATAACCCTGAAAACCATAACTTACCAGTTACAACAAAATAACATAAGAGCAGATTTTAGGTACACTTTAAATAGCCCTAAATTTATTAAATTAATTACATTTGTAATTAAAATAAAAACAAACATCACACCCAATAGGATGGCTGGCATTTAAAAACAGCAACAACAACCCAGAATATAACAAGTAATGATGAGGATGTGGAGAAATTGTGAAATTGGAACCCTTATTCATTGCTGTTAGAATGTAAAATGATGCAGCTGCTATGAAAAAACATTACAGTGAATTTTCAAAAATTAAACATAGAATTACCATATGATTCAACAATTCTACTTCTGGTATACACCCAAAAGAAGTGAAAGCAGAGACCAAAGAGATATTTGTACACCCATATTCATAACAACATCATTCACAATAGACACAAGGTAGAAGCAACCCATGTGTTTATTGAAGATAAATGGATAGACAAAATATGATATATATATATGTACAATAGAACATTATTCAGCCTTAAAAAGAAAGGAAATTTTGATATATGCTACAACCAGGGATGGATCTTAAAGACATCATGCTAAAATAAGCCAGTCATAAAAGGACAAATTTTGTATGATTCCTCTTATATGAGGCTCCTAGAGTAGTCAAACTGATAGCGACAGGGAGTGGAGTGGTGGTTGGCAGAGGCTGGGGAAGGGGAATGGGGAATTACGTTTCTAATAGATATGGGGAGGGGTGAGAGGAAATGGGGAGATGTAGATCAAAGGATATAAAGTTGCAGATAATGTAGGAGATCTAGAGATCTAATGTACAACAGGAGGACTACAGTCAATAATGTTGTATTATACTTGGGATTTTTTTCTGAAAGAGATTTTAGGCACATTTGCCACACATACACACAAAGGTAACTATGTGAGATGAAATATTTGTTAATCTGCTTGCCTATGGCAACCACTTCACTGTGTATATGTTTATTAAAACATCTTCTCATATACCTTATATGCACGAAGAAAAGCTAGATCCCAAAAAAGTAAAAAACAAAAAATAGGTAAAGAGTTTCATTTAGGGAAGATGAAAACGTTCTGGAGATGGATGAAGTATGAAGATTATGAAGAAGGCAACAAAAATTTCAACAAATCCTGATAAGATGTTTGAGCTTTTTTTAAATTTACTTGTGAAAAATCTGAAACTGTGGTCCTGACCCTTCACGTAACTCAAACTAATATCACATCAAAGGCATTTCTTGTATCAACTTTGCCCACAGGTTCCCACTTTCAGCTCACCATCCTATGAAGGTCCTTCCTCTTGAATCCTAAGAAGGCCAAAACAAGCATGACTTTAGTGCCATGGCCCTATGAGATCTTAATGCCAAGGCTCAGTCATGAAAAGGCAATGGCTAAAGCAATCACTAAGGAACAGACGAGAAAGGAAATGAAGCTCATTCAAGTATTAGATTGACAGTGCCATTAAAAATAGCATTTATTATGCTACCAAGTATAAAGAGGCATACCAAGAAAAGCTGACAGACTTCCTGCCAGCCCTAGGTGTAGGTAGGTATGTGCTTATTTTAGAATGTAAGGAAAAGAACAAATGTATAAAAGGACTTGGGTTCAGCATACATAGTGATATGACAAGCCAAGGAGAAGGTGGTTTTAGCAGTTACCAGTTTTCTGAGCAGACCACCACCACAATGAGCATAGTAGCAAAAGCACAGCCTTGGTTCAGAAGGACAACTTGTGGGGAGAAGATCTCTCCCCAGCTACAAATTTTGGGTAGACACTTTGCCTACCACTAAAATGGAGCCCTTTTCACAATGATTCACACATCTGCCTGACCATACAACAAACTATAACATATGCTACAGGAATAGGTAAAATGCATGTAATACACATGACAAAATGCCTCTTAACTGCAAATTTTATTTTTGTGGAGCAATAGTTTTAAGTAATACTTTTTATTAAAAGAAGGATTTTAATAAAAGGAAAGACTCCATAGTATATTTTACAAATTGAAAAAATATTTTAGGAAGTAAAGGCTGAGCATGGTGGCTCATGCATGAAATCCCAGAACTTTTGGAGGCCAAGGCAGGAGGATTGCTTGAGCCCAGGAGTTGAGATCAGCCTGGACAACATAGAGAGACCTCGTCTCAAAATACAAATAAGTACATAAAAGGAAATAAAGCACCAATTCCAAAATGCCTTCCATATAAATTTAGTTTTTTTAAAAAAGTTAAGTATTTACATGTGTGACAACCTATCCTAAGCATTTATATACAGTATATTATCTCATTTAGCTTCCATTTCCCTATCAAGCGGTACTATTTTAAGAAAAAAAAAAACCTATAAAGGACGAAGTAAACTAAACAGGCCTAAAGTCACCCAGCTAAAAATTGATAAAGATTCAATTCTAGTCCAAGCAGTCTAATTAAAGAATCCACATTCTACCTTTTCGGATTTTTGATTTTGCTTTTTTCAACAGCATTATTATTCACATACATATAATTCACCCATTTGCCTTCTACTTTTGTACACCACATATACAAGAAGGATCATGTTACTGATTCCCCAGTCTTTACAGGGGTTGCTAATTTGTTGTAACTGATTTAAGGAGGCCCAGAATTCCTTCTCCCTCTTCATCTTTCTCAACTCTGTTTTTTCTCTTGGGCCTTAATCAAATAGCAAGCAATGCCATTGGGAGGCAGTAGTCCCCAGATTTAGGAGAGCACAGTCATTCTCTTACTTGGCTTGTCATATTATTATATATGCTGAACCCCTTATATAGTAATATGTACTCAAATCTCAAGGTACAGACAAAAGGCTCTTGCATCACCTGAATAATGTAACATTTTAACACCCAGGTCTTTTCACTGGTTGGCTTTTGCAGAGCTGAGTAGTAGAGGCAAAGAACGGCTTCTTAGTTCCCTTGCTTTTTAAGCTGGTTCCTAAGATTGCTTTCTTGCATTTTAATACTACTAGAGGAACACCAAAGAAATAGAGCAAAGAGTACTGCTGTTTGTGTGAATCTATAACAATTATCCTTGGAGCACTTAGCTAGCTCTAGGAAAAACTATTTGTAAAACTCCCGAAGAATGATTCCCAGTTGTCTCAGCTAGCTGTAACCCCAGGGAGAAGAACTGCTATTAACCATACACTAAATCCCAGTCTACCATTTAAAAGTTAACTTCCCTTCAATGTTTCCTGAGTTTTGAGTATCTTTAAATAAATAGATTAGTGAGTCATTCATGTTTTTACCTTTGTAACTCTTTAGCGTTTCTTCTAGGCTGGGAAGCTGGTACAAAGGTTTCATTCAGAGGAGCAAACATCATCTAGAATGAAGTTGCACTAAATGTTACCTGAGAGGCTAGCATTAATGAGAACAAATTAAGCACTATGGTTGTACTTTTTTGGAGAATGAAAGCTGACAGGTAAGAAACACTTAAGTATCAACTACACTGCAGTGTAAACTGAAGCTTCAATTAACCCCGGCAACTTCAGAGAACTTGGAGGGTGACCATCTGCCAGGCAAACAGCTTAGGCAACTCACGCATCTTGTTTTAATCTTTCTTTGGATGATTATAATTTCAGGGTATAAATAAGGTTATTAGCAAGAACAGAACAATAACAATAATTACAGTAAGTATTTGCAGAGTACTTTGATCACACTATGACGTCAGTAACTCTGCAGCTTAAAAATGGGAACCTCATGCTTTGTGTTTGTTCTCCATGGCTGCCCTGAATGGTTGCTACATGATGCCCTCACTCACACAAAAAGAGGTAATTGGGACTCAGAAGTTATTTCTCTAAGGGATTTCATGAAGGCCCATCTCAAAGACACCTCAATCCAAAATATCTGAAGGGTATACTATTCTTATTTCTCTGGAAGTTGTCTCTAAACACATTATACTGGGCCAGAATGAAAGTAGTTTTAACTCATTTATCTGGCATTTCACACTTAGACTTTTGTGTACGGAAGAGGAAAAAAGCCTGAATTCTTGATGGCATCACTGAACAGGTAAACCAATGATAGTCCATCTCTGGACTTCTTGCTAGGTGAAAAAAATAAATCTTTTTGTATTTTAGCCACTATTAGGTTTTCTTTTCTTTTCTTTTAATTTACCTAATACATTTAGATTTCTTTCTTTCTTTTTATTTTATTTTATTATTTTTTTTTTAGGTTTTTCTGTTTTGTAATATATATTATTGTTAAGTCCTGGAAATTCAGAGACAAATCCATTTGGTTTCTGCTCTCAAGAATTACCATCAAGTGAATAGGAAAGAGATGCAAACAAAGAATCCTGACATAATTTGTAGTAAAAGTAGGTATAAAATGCTATTGGGGCACAGAGGAATGAATGATTAAGTCTACTAGTGGTGGCTCTGAGAAGCTTTCTGGTGAAGACAACATTTGTGCTGGGTATAGAAGAATGAGTAACATTCCACAGAGAAAAGGGTAAAAGCTAGGGTATTTCAGGCAGGAGGATTAGTACAAATAAAGATAAAAGAGGTATGAAAACATATGGAATATTCAGAGAATAAAAAGTATATAGAAAAAGATGCTGACCTAAGTAATTCCAGATATGAAGTGTCTATAAAACTAAAGGCAATAGGAATGGTAACAAGCACTGTACCCTAGTTGATAAAGAGTTAACGATTCTGAAATCAGTATACAAGGAAATCAGAATTGAACAATTAGTAAGTAGGTAATACTTGGCAGAAGCCAGGTTTCTCATTGTTGGAGTGGGAGGTTACAAACAAGAGAGAAGAAAAGGCTAGAATAATCTATATGGTAATGGCTTAGAATACAGGTCATTTGTATGTACTCATATTTAGCTTAATATACATATGTCACATATAGAAATATCTGTAGATATGTATATATACATTGATTAGTATACACATATATATTTCCTTACTCTGTCAGCTTAGAGGGCCTAGAAGTCACCACATCCAGGTGGCAGCAAACACAACCAGTACCCAGATCTTCGTTTCTAACCACTCTCTAATAAAACAGAATCATAGCTCCTTGGAGAAATGGCTGATTCTAGGATTGAGGCACAGAATACAAGATGAGCCAAGAGCACCTTACAGTGCCAGAAAGTAAGGAAGTACACACACACATTTCCCCCAAAAAACAAAAAAGATATACAGTGCTAAGGATATTGTCAAAAGGACACAGGAGCCAACTGAACGTGCACCCAATGGCCAAAGCTAGAACACTCTGAGCAACTAAATAAAAAGTAGTTTTGGATTACAACCCAAAATATAAAATGAATATCTTGGTATCTGTACTGATATAAATGATTAAATAAACAAACAAATGAGGGAGACGAGAGAAATCCTCCATGCAAAACAGTTCTAAATGAGTTATACAAATAAATACTCTTCCCTTAAGGAGGTGGAACATAAGTCCTCATTAAGTGTGGGCAGCACATAGTGACCTCTTTCTGAAGAGTTCAGTGTGGAAAGAGAGAAGAAAATAACTCTGCAGTGGAGAAACTTGACAAACACTTCCTCAGCCAGGTGATCAAGGTTAACATAAACAGTGATAGTGCTGATAGTATGTATTCTTGATGTGATGTGATGAAAACAGCACTTTACCTTTATGTTCTTCCTCACCAACCCCCATGACTTCAGTCTAACCATAAGAAAACTATCACATAAACCCCAGTTGACAGACATTCTATGAAATATGACTAATACTCCCCAAACTGTCAAGGTCATCAAAAACAAGGGAAGTCTGAGAAACTGCCAGAGCCAAGCAAAATAAGGATGGAATCCTGGAACTCAAAGTCATTAGGTAAAAAGTAAGGAAATCTGAATAGCATATGGACTATAATTAACAGTAATGTATTAATATTGGTTCATTAATTGTAACAAACGTATCATACAAATCTGTTAATAATAGAGGAAACTGGGTATGGAGTATATGGAAATTCTCTATACTAACGTCACAATTTTTTCATAAATCTAAAAGTGTTCTAAAATTTAAAATGTAAAACAAAATAATTTTGTACGATTACAGCCTATGATGTGAGGGGTAGACAGGTGGGGTGGCGAGGTGGTTATAAGGCTGGAAAGTTAGGCAGGGGCCAGACAGGAATCTTTATGTACACCAAATTAAGCAGTTTGAATATTTTTCTCACAGGCAATGACAACAAACAGAATTTACATAAGAGAGCAAGATGATGAGATCTGTTCAGTAGTCCCCCCAATCCTGTCTGTAGGGGGATAGGTTCCGAGATCCCTAGTGAATGCTTGAAACTGTGAATAGTAACAAACCCTAGATATACTATGGTTTTTCCTATATACATACACCTATGATAAAGTTTAACTTACAAATTGGGCATAACGAGATTAACAACAATAACTAATAATAAAATAGAACAGTTATAACAATATACCATGATAAGTTATATGAATGTAGTCTCTCCCTCTCTCTCAAAATATCTTATTGTACTGTATTAACCCTTCCTGTGTTGATATGAGATGATAAAATGCCTATGTGATAAGATGTAGTAAGATGAATGACGCAGGCATTGTGACATAGTGTTAAGCTACTATTGAGCTACATCTGAAGGAGGATCAGCTGCTTCAGGTAATCCTGGGTCATGGAGCTATGACTGTGTCAATGGTTGGCTGTGAGGAGCAGATGATGACTACTGAGTAGGTAGAATTTACAGAGTGGATACACTGGACAAAAGAGTGATTCACTTCCTGGGCAGGACAGAGTGAGATGGTATGACATTTCATCATGCTATTCTGGCATGCAGTCTAAAACTTCTGTATTGTTTATTTCTGGAATTTTCCATGTAATATTTTCAGGCCATGGTTGACAGTGGGTAACTGAACTATGGAAAGTGAAACCATGGATAATAGGGGATGTTATTTATAAAGATTATAAAGATTTATAAATCTACATTTATAAAATGTACTTATATTGATTATAATGGCCTTATAGTACCAATCACTAATCAGTGAAAACCAAAGTTCTGGGACCAGGGCATGTGTAGCATTTAAAATCTCCACATATGATCTTGGTGTACATTGAAGATTTAGAACCACTCAGATACAGAATTAATGAGAAGAGAAAGAGGCCCAGGGCTACACACCAAGTCTATCAGATCACGAGAGCTAAAGAAAACAGTGGTCTTGAGTATCAAGGAGGGTACTATTTCCAGAAACACTTAAGAGGCAGAATCAATGAATTTATTGCAATGACTAGAAGTAAAAGTTCTCTGCAGTGAAACAGGAGACAAGGTATCTGGCTTGGGTAGTTGAGTAGATGACGATAATATTCAAAACAGAGTTCACATACAAAAAAAGGCTGGATATTGATGAGGTGAAGGCAGGGAAGGGAAGATAATGAGTTCAATTATCACATGACAAACTTTAAGGATCCCATAACATATTCAAATGGATATCCCCAATAGGTAGTTAGAAATGAGTTCATGTGAATGGTTAGGTGCTAGAGATGTGTATCTGGGAGTCAAGTCCTGGGTTTACAGATGGTGGCTGAAATCAAGAGAATTGATCAAGAAAAAAAAATAGGGGAGATGGAACTAATCGTAATACTGATATTTAGGAAGAAGAAGAGTTAGTTTATGGGACTGAATACTAAAGAATATTAAAAGAAGCCAAAAATAAACAATAAGTTTTAGAAATATAGATCAGTGATGACCTTTATCGAGGTGATTTGAACCCTGGCTCTGCCAGCAGAATACAGTTTAAGGAATATATACAGAGTAATATATTATTATTTGGAGTAATATATATTATTTGGTGTAAAGGAGGTAATGAATGTAGATGACTGACAGGCAGAGGAGAGAGAAGGAGAGAAGTAGGGCTGTCTTTTGAGGGATTATGGTCAAAGAAGGGTATTTGTTAAGCTGCAAAGAATCTTGAGTATCATTGAGAGAAAATACACACACACAAAGACTGAAGATATCGAAAAGAGAAAACTGCTGACAAAGCAAGTTTGGAGAATAGGCCAAAGAAAGGGGAAATAAGTACACAGAAAACACATTAGCTATGTGAGGCAAGAAAAACTTCATGGCTGGGCCCGGTGGCTCACAGCTGGAATCCCAACACTTTGGGAGACCGATGCGGGTGGATCACAAGGTCAGGAGTTTGAGACCAGCCTAGCCAATATGGTAAAACCCTGTATCTACTGAAAAAAAAAATACAAAAATTAGCCGGGCATGGTGGCAGGCGCCCGTAGTCCCAGCTACTTGGGAGGCTGAGGCAGGAGAATTGCTTGAACCAGGAGGAAGAGGTTGTAGTAAGCTGAGATCATGCCACTGCACTCCAGCCTGGGCCACAGAGAGAGACTTTGTCTCAAAAAAAAAAAAAAAAAAAAAAAAAAAAAAAAACTTTATGCTCGGTTAAGTACGAAAAGGTGGGTTTGTTGTGGAAGAGAAGATGGGTAAGGCAGCCCATTCTCAATGCGCGCTGATGTAAG
>CAUYLG010036247.1:0-13556 GCA_963573385.1 Cacajao melanocephalus
AATCACTCCTCAGCAATTGCATAGCATTTCACAGGTTTAAATAAAATATTAGTTGGCTGCTTGTTTGTTATTTTCATCTCTTATTCCTTCCTGTCTCCATTGTTAAGTACAATTATTGGCATAAAAGAGGTTTTTAATACCTATTTTTAGACTGCATTCTAGCCTGGGCAATAGAACAAGAATCCCGTTCTCTCTCCCTCTTTCTCTTCCTCTTTCTTTCTCTTACATTCTTTTTTTTCTTTCTTTCATTCTCACTTTCTTTCCTCTCTTTTTCTTTCTTTAAAAAAATAAATAAATAAATAAATAATAAAAAATAAAAAAAATAGGTAAGCAAAAAAAAAATATGGAGACAATAGATGCTGGAGAGGATGTGGAGAAATAGGAACACTTTTACACTGTTGCTGGGAGTGTAATTTAGTTCAACCATTGTGGAAGACAGTGTGGCGATTCCTCAAGGACCTAAAAATAGAAATTACATTTGACCCAGCAATCCCATTACTGGTATATATCCAAAGAATTATAAATCGTTCTACTATAAGGACACATGCACACGAATGGTCATTGCAGCACTGTTTACAATAGCAAAGACCTGGAACCAACCCAAATGCCCATCGATGATAGACTGGACAGGGAAAATGTGGTACATATACATCATGGAATACTATGCAGCCATAAAAAACGATGAGTTTGTGTCCTTTGTAGGGACATGGATGAACCTGGAAACCATCATTCTCAGCAAACTGATGCAAGAACAGAAAATTAAACACCACATGTTCTCACTCAGAGGTGGGTGTTGAACAATGAGAACACATGGACACAGGGAAGGGAGCATCACACACTGGGGTCTGTCGGGGGGAAACAGGGCAGGGACAGAGGGGGGTGGGGAGTGGGGGAGAGATGGCATGGGGAAAAATGCCAGATATAGTTGATGGAGAGGAAGGCAGCAAATCACACTGCCATGTGTGCACCTATGCCACAATCTTGCATGTTCTTCACAGGTACCCCCAAACCTATAATGCAATAAGAAATAAATAAATGATAAAAAAGTACAAATGGTAGTTTGTCTGATGATATCCCATGATTCCTGTAGGCCTTCTTTATTTTTTTAATCCTTTTTATATTTTGCTTCTCTAATTGGATAGTTTCAGATGTCTTATCTTTGAGCTCACTGATTTTTTCTGTTTTTCAAGTCTGTTTTGAAGCTTTCTATTGAATTTTTCAATGTAGTTATTTTATTCCTTATCTCTAGGATTTTGATTTTTAAAAAATTGTTTCTATTTCTTTGTAAAATCTTTCATTTTGTTTAAAAATAGTTTTCTTAATTTTTTTTTTATTTTTTGAAAGTAAGAAAAAGAGAGGAAAGAAAGTGAGAGTGAAAGAAAGAAAAAAAAGAATGTACAAGAGAAAGAAAGAGGCAGAGAAAGTGGGAGAGAGAACGGGATTCTTGTTCTATTGCCCAGGCTAGAATGCAGTCTAAAAATGGGTATTAAAAACCTCTTTTTTTAATTTAATTTTGTGTTTATGTTTTCTTAAATTTCTCTGAACTTCTTTAAAAGGACTTTTTTGAATTCTTTTGTCAGTTGTTTCACAAGTCTGCACTTCTTCTGAGTTTATTATTGGAGTCTTATTAGTTCCTTTTGTGGTATCATATTTATCTGATTTTTCATAATCTTTGTGTCTTTAGATTGATGCCAGTGCATTTGAGAAGATGACCACCTCTTCTAGCCTTTGTGGCTGCTCTTTGGTGGTGATACACCCTCATTATTTGTCTAGTCTGGATTCTGAATAAGCTGGCTGGTGGCAACTCCAGACAAACAGACCCTAGTGCTGGGTTATTTAGTTGTGCTAGATAATGTTTTGTGTTTTGAGGTCAAATGATACTGCTGGCTATGTTCCATGGACTGATGAGATCATGCTGACACCAAGTGAAGCTGCTGGTTGGGTACTGCAAACATCTCTGATTAGGCAAGGTGACAGGTTATCTTTCCTAGCGGTGCCATGGTTGTCTGGAATCTGTAGTTTTGCAGAGCTGTGTGCTGGAATCTGAAACTGGGTGAGGTCTATGGGCTTGCTGCTAGGCCACACAAGTATAGCAGAGCCTAAGACTATGTTTGATATATGTTGACTTGGGCTTGCCTCCCAGCCTACGGTAGTCTTAAGCAGGGTACTGAGGCTTGGTGGAGTCATGATGCAGCAGCTGGGGTTGGATGGGGCTAGATGCTCCCTCTACAGGTAATACTGACTCTCAGTTGGCTCCTGGGTTGAGGAAGATGTGAAAATGTGGCTTTTCTCAGTTCTCTGGTCCAAAAGGGTGTCTTAGACTCATTGTTGAGTTCTGGGATATTCCTGATGGTATTTTTTGCCTGTGGATAGCTGC
Organism: Cacajao melanocephalus; assembly: GCA_963573385.1. Taxonomy (NCBI): domain Eukaryota; kingdom Metazoa; phylum Chordata; class Mammalia; order Primates; family Pitheciidae; genus Cacajao; species Cacajao melanocephalus. The sequence goes on from CAUYLG010036247.1 coordinate 2,378, forward strand.
TAGTCGGATTTCTGTCAGTGTCAGGGGAGTGAAGCTGGAGAATTTCCAGTCTGCCTGCTGCTAACATGACTTTCCATAATCAACCTGTTTCCCTTTTCATTCTAACATTTTATTTATAATGTGTCTTTATGGCGATCTTTTTAGGTTCTACCTATTTGGAATACTTTAAGCTTCTTCAATGTTTTTTATTTCCCTTTCTATGCAATGTATAAGAGTTCCTGTTGTTTCACATCCTTGTCAACATTTAGTGTTGTCATTATTTTAAATTTTGTTTATTCTAATAGGAGTGTAGTTGTATCTCATTGTTTTAATTTGCAATTCCCTAATAACATATATTGTTGAGCATGTTTTCATATGCTTATTTACCCATATATATTCTCCACTTATTTTACTTTGTTTTTACAACCCTACCTCTCAATGGTGTCTTCTAAAAGTGTTTATACAAAGCATGATAGAAAATAGAGAGGAAGGCAAGGGAAAAGGAGGTTAAAAGAGGAAGGAAATTTTATTAAGTATTCAGTAGTCCAATCAGTTAACCAAAAATTGTTCTTGCGGGACCTCAAGATAAATAGATTTTCAATCCTCTGTCTCTTGCACCTTGTGTCAGCATTCAGGTGAAATGAATAATTGAGAAAGAAGCAAAAGAGTGAGAAGTAGAATACACTATGCCAGGTTATGTGCTATTAACTATGTGTAAATGATATTCTAGTGTTTGTTCACCTCTTATCTCTCCTATTTTAAATCTCAGTTACCTGCCAGATACCAATCTAAATTGATGTTCCTTTTCCCCACTTTATGATTACCCTCTTATACATTCATATCAGAAGGCTGCTCCTCTCTTTCCTTTATATATAGACTATTTAAAGTTGATGATGCAATTGTGCAGATACTGGAACATGTTCCATAAAGACTCCCGCTTTTTATTTTAGAGTGATACCAATAAAATTCTCTTAGGCATCTATTTATTCCTATTAAAACGAAACTTGACTGTGAATCTATGCAGCCCCAAATATTAGGACAGGATAGAAAGGTGACTTCCTATAGCAGTAGTGGATTCTCTCTAAACCCAGTAGAGACAAGTGTCCTGGGTGTTTTCTGAATGCCTGTAATAACTTTATTTATTTCATTGACATCATCCAACTTTAACCATGATGGGTTATACCATTTTTTGTTTCAACAATCTTCTACCCTTCTGCACTTCAAGATCAGAAAATATGTTGTATCTCTAGTATATTAGCCTCTGACTCAAAAATATAGAACTTTTCAAATACAAACTAGTGATAAAATGAAAAGGGCATCTTGGCATACTGAGTTAGTTCCTTTGCCCTAGAAGTGTTCAGGAGGAAGGTTGATACCTTATTGTAGATGTGTTATGAAGGAATTTGATACGTCTTTGTGGCTGCTCACAAATTTGAGCAGTTGTGATTGTGTAAATGTTTTTCTTTTTATTAAACCAGAGTATAGACAGAGTTGTGATGTGTAGTTCACAATCAGTAATGGCAGAATTGAGCTCTTAGGAAAAGAAGGAGCCAAATTGAAGATTTCAGTGAGGTTATCAGTCTATAGTCAGAAGCACAGGAATAAAGTAAGAAAATCAGATGCATTAGCTTGGAGTGCATAGGGGTAGTCAGGCTTACACTTTAGAAAATGCATGGCTGGAAAGGAAGATAATCTGAAAAGGAAAGACCATTGGTCCATAATAACCTGAATTAATTTATACTGAGTTCTGACACAAAAGACAATGTCTTGCTAATCATAGCTCTGTTAACTAGAAAACATAGGAACCCACAAATATATATGATGACATATTATTCCTACAATATTCAGGTACTTTCATATTTGATATCTATACTTAGTTAAACTATGATTTGACTGAATAAGTACTCAGGTCAGGCCCTCAATTTATCCTTTGTTTTCTGAAATAATTTTGACATGCCACAGCTTCCTCATGGCGTTTTTCACTTCTGCATTCCTCAGTGTGTAGATGAGTGGATTGAGAAAGGGTGTTCCAATAGTATAAAACACTGCCACCATCTTGTCCATGGGGAAAGTGGTTGGGGGGCGTGTGTATATAAATATACATGGGCCAAAGAATAAGATGACTACAATTATGTGAGAAGTGCAAGTGGAGAGAGCCTTTTTCCTCCCTTCTGCACTGTGTTTTCTCAGTGAATGCAAGATGACAATGTATGAAATTATCAGAATCATGAAACTGCTTGAGCAGATTGCCCCACTGTTAGACACCAGCAGCAGGTTGATTATGTAAGTGTCCATGCAGGCAAGTTTCAACAAGGGCTGCAAATCACAGCAATAATGATCAATCAAATTGGGTCCACAGAAGGACAATCTTAAGGCCAGGATAATTTGAGCCGTAGAATGTATAAAAGACCCTATCCAGGCAAGAACAATCAGGATGATGCAGATCTGCCGGCTCATGATGGTTGGGTAATGCAAAGGCTTACAGATGGCCACGTAGCGATCAACAGCCATGAGGATGAGAACAAAGATCTCCATGCAGCCAAATAAATGTAGTGCAAAGACTTGTGTCATGCACTCATTGTAGGATATAATTTTCTTTGCAGAGAGAGCATCCACAATTAATCTAGGGGCTGTGGAAGTTGAAAAGCAAGAATCAGCAATGGACAAATAAAATAGGAAGAAGTACATGGGGCTCCCTAGGGTCTGGCTGGACTTGATGGTCACAATAATGAGCATATTCCCCACCACAGTTCCCATATAGAAAATTAAGAATATTATAAACACGATTTTCTGCCTCAAGGGATCCTGTGTTAATCCTAACAGTATGAATTCAGTCATACTGTTATTTTGCTGCATTGTTTCAGTTGATGTGGAGAAACCATAGATTAGACATAGTTAATCTGCAAGGAGAAAAAAAAAAGGAAAATAAACGCTAAATTTGGAGGTCAAATACATATTCTTAGCAATGAAATTGCAACTTTACAATGGGTTATTATTTACCATTCTGTGTATTTTTTCTGAGTAAGATGGAATTCATAGTAACTATTCAACATATTTACCAAATTCCTTTTTTTTTTTTTTGACAGGGTGTTTCTCTGTTGTCTAGGCTGGAGTGCAGTGCCACGACAAAATTACACATGAAAATAATGCAATGAGAAATAGAAAAATAATTTAAAAGCAAATGATTTTTCTAACAACGTAAACATTAATTTAGGGGTTTGGTATGAGTAGATATCTTTCTGAGCTGAATGTGTTTCTTTAGCTTATAACTAGGAATAATAAATATTTTGTACTGTGTTGCAATAACAGAGGAAAATGTACATGACTTACTTCAATAGGCTTTCACATTATTTGAACCTGATAGTACCATTATAATATATTTACTTAGTAAATATACTGATTATTCTAATAAAGATTGCTTAAATACTTGAGAATACCTTCATTAATAAAATCTACATGTATATGCACACATACACACTCACAGAGGAGAGAGAGAGAATAAACATAAAATTTTTGCGATGAGCGACAAGTCAGTCATTCCAGTCCAAATTGAGACTTATTTTAACTTCTTGCCTTGACTATATTTATTTCCTTTTAATTTACCTCTGAAAATTTTCTAATTTTTTTCAGTTCCAAATTCAGCCTTTATTATTCAACTTTGTACTGCTTTGTTATACTGTGTTGTCCAAAGTCAAATTCTTCCCTCTTTCATTATTTTTTCTGGGTTCTTCAAAAAGTTTTCTTAAGAGAGAAGTAAACACTGAGACTAAAATGAAGAAAAATGTGGAAGAATAATTGACATATAAATCAGGACATTTTTTCAATTTTCAGGTTTACAGGTACGCGTCAGAGAATTAGAAAATGATATCTATGTGCACCAAGTCAGGACTGATACTTTCAATAGAATTTTTAGTTTGTATGTTCTTGAGTATTTCATATCCTGACTGCAAGAAGGAGAACATAAATATATAAAGGAAATTAATATTTATGTGCATATTTCAAATACTGAACAAATTGCTCTCTATACCTTTTCACATATATATTCCAAATAGTAACACAGGAAAAAATCAAAAGGTAAAGTGTCAATATGATAAAATACATTTACAACACATATGCCAGACAAAAGCATAATTTTTTCAAATGTAAATGGATTTCACAGGTAAGTTTCTGAAAAACATGACACAAATGAACATTAGGAAAATAACCCATTTTAAAAGAGACTGTTCTCTTTATTATAAAGATGCAGATGGAAAGATGCTCAATTTCATTAACAGTTAAATACATTCGAACTAAAATTCCAGTTAGCTAATGTTCACCTATCAGGTTAATAAAGCGATCTTTTTGATAAATATCTTAACAACTAGTGTTGACAAAAGCGTGGGAAACAGTCGACCCTATGAATTTTTGGTGGGAATTTAAGTGGGTACAACCCTCTAGGAAGTGACTTGAGTAACTACAATGTGACAACTGCATATAGATATTGATCCAGTTATTCCATTTCCTATAGACACACTGATTCATAGAAACAAGGACAATCATTGTGCCTTTTTGGATGGTAGCAAGAGATGGGAAACAACTTGAGTGACCATCAGAAGGGACATTAATGAATCAGGGATGGTATTTTTATGGAAACATTAATTAGAATGAAGCAGATACATGTATCTGTGTGTGTACACACACACACCCACACACACAATGTTCCCTGACATACGGTGTCAATTGAAATGTAAGAGATCAATACTGCCTGCTTAGAATGGTAACATTTTCCTTAACAGCTGTACAGTATAAACTACACACACCTACATATTTACATGCATGAATTATAGTAGAAGAGAATGAAAAAACTATAATGTCTCTGAGTGGGGAAATTGCATTCTTGACCTTAGAGATGGGAGAAAGACCCTACTTTAAAAAATATTCACTTTGGTAATATTTGAAAGTGTGTCATAATAATGCTACATCAAAAATAATGCTTTAAAAGCTTTACCTTGGGAGATGGTCGTTACCTTGTGATGGCGTATCACTGAGCCATCACAACTGTCTTCTGTTGTAGACAGGAATTCTAGTGGTATTCTTAGGCCCATATTAAGCTTCACAAATTTGAGCAAGTCAGGTATAGAGTAGTTTTGAAACTCAGTGCTCTGTAAATACAACACATGCAGACACACTGTCACTAACTAGAGCTTCACTTCCTGTATTGAAGGTTTGTGAAAGCTCTTTAGCAAACAGAAATAAAAAATTGTATTTGTCTTCTATGAATTAAGTATTATAAAAAGATACACATGCACACACATCTCCAGAACAGATTTGAATAAAAAGGAATAAACAGCCATAAATAGAAATCATTACACATTTTTATGGTACTATACATTAGAATGAAGCAACATAAGGAAGATAATTTTTATCTGTTCACTGCTGAATTTCAGCATTTATAAAAAAGAGGATGTTTGATAAATATCTGTTGAATAAATCAAATAATTAAGAGAATTTCCTACACATCCAAATCATGAATGTTTTATACTATTTTATACTTAGTTGCCATTAGGGAGAAGGAAAGCCAGCATCCTACCATGGGCAGCATCGTCACCTTCATGGAGCCCATCCTGCAACACCCCAATCTATTTTATTCTTGTTTGTTTATTTATTTATTTTATTACTGCTCCTTGCAGAGCAGGGCTACCCATAGGCAGTGTGCCCAGAATAGTCTGTTTCTATTTAATTATCTCCTACCCACATCTACCAGCAGCTCTTACCTGGTAGTGCCCATTTCCATCAAGAAATGCTGTGCATGAGTTTTATTCCCACGTTTTCACTTTAGATTGTAAAGCACTCCTAGAAAAGTCCTTGCATTTTCCCACCTTTCACCAGTGTCTTGTATGTGTTAGTGCCTGGCTATTGTATTGGTCACATCCATCTTCTCTGAACATTAAATACAATTAAGTTGTTCTCCTAGACAGACCTTATCAGCTTTGGTTAAAGAATATGCTACATTAGGATGTTCAATTGCCCTCTTTTCTTCCCAAAATAATTTGGAGGCTCATTACTCAAATGAGAATTTTTAAAGTGCTTATAAATTAATATCTGACTATTCTGATATTAGGATCTCTTTGATCTCACAGTGAAGCTTGCATTCCCATCCTAATGCTAGAAGGCAAACTAAATTGATTCCAGAATCATCCAACACTTTCTGAAATCTACCCTCATACAGGATTTTGACTGGGAAATTTTTCTCTTTTGCCTTCCCAGGAGAAGAGCTTAATATAAATTATATGTAAAATTCAAGAGTCTGGGGAAGGTCATTCCCTCAAGTGTCCCTTCCCTCCCAATTATGGAACACGAGCCAGTTGTGATAAATAACTTAATCTTCAATTTTTGTTATGGAGAAAAGAGGTAGCCCGTTCTTGCAATTAGAGGTGTTCATTTGGGTGATAAATGACATTTTTTGACTAGAATTAAAAATGATAATCTATCAGCCAAATCTTTGTTTCTAATACCATTCTCCGATAAAATGATCAGGATTTCTTGAAGAAATGTTTGATTCTAGATTTTGAACTGAGAGTGTTAAAAATAAATGAGCGTTTAGTAGTAGAAATATGGAAGTGCTAAAACATGCACACAAACAGTGATGAGGACACAGGAGTCAACTGAAAACCTACAATGGCCAAAGCTGTAAACATTTTTAGCAACAAAATAAATAACACAGTATTGAAATATAACCTTAATTATAAAATATGTATCAAAAAGTTCACGTTTATACATAATTGAATAAATAGTTAAAAAAAATGGAAGTAGAGGATAACTACCTTTCATTTTTTTAGTTGATATGTAATAATTCTATTTATTGGCTACAAAGTGATATTTTCATATGTCTTGACAATGTTAAATAATAAAATCAGGGTGATTAGTATGCCCATCGCCTCAGATATTTATTCTTTATTTCGTCATTTATGGGTTCAAGTGGTTTTCATCAGAGTTTTCATACTATCTCTGTGGCTAAAATGATATTATTTTAATGACTAAAATTATCCTCACTTGACTTTTCACTTTTCCTTTTACCTCTGCTATCTACAGTAATGATTAATCATGTTCTCATACATACTGAATGACAGATTAAGAGGTAGTAGAGATTAACTGCCAGTGATGATCTAAAAAAAAGCAATGACTCCGATTTAGGAATTTACATTTTGGTAAACAGAAGGGAAATTATTTTAATATGATTTAGAATCAGATAACTCTGAAACACATATTTGTATTAAATGTACAGTATTATTTTTATATACATACTCAGGAAAACAGATGGGGTGTTCTGGTAACCTGTCACTTTGCATATTCTTCTCTCCAGAAATGAGCTTTCAAAGTAGTTACAAAATAGTTCAAAATAAATGAGCTTTCAAAATGCCTCCATGTGACCCTTCTTTCCATCCCGCTCTGTTCTCAAGCATGGTATGCAGCCCCAGCAGGACTGAGAAGGAGCATGTATGTCTTCTGACATCCATAGTATATAACTTCAGATCATGGAAAACTGCTTAGATCTCTGGATTTGAGTTTCTTTTATTTAAAAAGGAGAGGTTTGAGGTAATCAAATGATTTCCACTTTTAAATTATGCACAGTCTACTTATGTAATATATCTTTTAAAATCAAATTGTTTTAGGTACATGAATGTATGTGAAAAATCACCTCAGAAACAAAGAATCACTATCAGAGGTAATAGAGAGAGGAATGTAAAACACCCTTCCATCCCAATTTTTCAATACTTTTAAATTACTGGTAACTTCTGAACGCCGTGCAATAATTTTTTTTGTTTTGTTATATAAAGGAGGCTTGAAGGCCTTATAGTGATACTGATGACAAAGTATGAGCAAACTGAAAATTCTCTTTGCTAAAGCTGGAGGTTTGAATATTGAGATGGAATTGGTGTCCTATGATATAGAACAGCTTTTAAATGTCATAACTGTTACTTGTTTGCCATCTACAATAATCTCAAGCACTATAACACAGATATTGATTTACGAATTACTAGATTTGATGTCTTCTAAATAATTTTGTCACATAAGCATTTTATGTTTTTATAATAGACACCCAGAGGCCCAGGCATGATTGTCATGTCAGATTCAGGGTAAAGTAAAATATGTACTGGAGCCTTTGCATCCCCACTGGGATGAGATAATTTCTCATCAGGGGTGTATTAGTTCATTTTTATACTGTTATAAATAAATACTGGAGCCTAGGTAATTTATAAAGGAAAGAGGTTTGATTTGACTCACAGTTCAGCATAGCTGGAGAGGCCTCAGGAAACTTACAATCGTGGCAGAAGACGAAGGGGAAGCAATGCATCTTCTTCACAAGGCATGAAGAAGGAGAAGTGCAGAGCTAAGCCAGGAAAAACCCCTTATAAAATCAGAGCTTGTGAGTACTCATTCACTATCATGAAAACAGCCTGGGGCTGCCCCATGATCTAATAACCTCCCATGAAGCCCCTCCCCCAACACGTGGGGCTTACAATTTAGATTACAATTGAAGATGAGATTTGGGTGGGGACACAGAACCAGACTATATCAGGAGGTAAAATAGCTCCTGGAGTGCATTCTCAGTATCCTATATGCTCTTTTCGGTGACTAAATAAGTAATGTTTTAAGATTATGCATAAGATGCAAAAGATGAGTATCCATGACATTTTCATTTATTCATCCATGCAAAAAATATCACTAAGTGCTAACCACAAAATTTGCCTTAAATTGACCATTTCTATCATTTCCTTTTATTGACATTTGTTTCCTTGATTGTATATGAAATGTATGTTATTTCTAAGGAAGGCCATCACATATGCATAATTCAAACATACTTAGGGAATTCAATTTTTATATATTTCTTTTGCTTATTGCCATTTCAAAATTGAAAGACAACATAATTTCTTAATGCTAAGAAATGATAAATGATTAAGATGATGTATATGCTAATTTCCCTGATATGATTACTATACATTATATGTTTTGAAACATCACTATGTCTCCATAAATAGGTACAATTTTTACTTGTGAATTCAAAAAATAAAATTAAAAGATATGTCTTTAACACAGGAAACGTAAATAGGATAATGAAATAATTTGCTGATTATTTTTCACAACTTCAGCCATTAAATGACCTTTTTTCTTCTTTTGCTATGTAGTTTTCAAAAAGTTTTTGTTTTTTAATATAAAAGCAATTACCTTGGTTTAGGATGACCCATTGACAATATTTGCTGACCTGGTAAAAAGGAGTGTACTCTACACAAATGTAGAGTTCTGTAACCAAGCTTTAGTGTTTAAACGTATTTGGAATTCTTGAGAATTTACTCCCAGAAAATTTGGAGAATTTGACCAGATCGTATTAGAAGAAGGATTCTTGATCCTATAAATAAAGCAATGAAAACAGATACAAAATCCCCTTTTTTGGTCTAAGGTTAATTAAGCCTTTATACTTACCTAAATAATACATTTAATCAGCAATAAATTGATTTTTAATTTTTAAATAACATTTAAGTGTTTTCTAATCATTACAGATAATATTGAGTAGAAATCATAACTTTCCCATTATAATATTATTCCAAATATATCTGTAAAATGAGATAAAATAAGAAAGATTATACAAGTTTATTATATAAAGCAATAATAATGGGTAATATTCTATCCGTGTATTCATTTCAGTAATTTTTATATTATTGGGACCACACTTTAATTTTTTATCCACACTTATGTTTTCTTTCTTTCAGAAAATTTGTATACTTCTGCATAAAATACACCAACTTGAAATACATAGAAAACCAGAAAAATATCTCAGAATTCATTCTTTTGGGACTTTCTTATGCTCAGAATATACAAATATTTTGCTTTGTGCTCTTCTTATTTTATTATGTCACCCTTCTGATCTTTGTCTTCAATCAGTGTAGTCCTCTTTTTCACCATCTGATGTACTATTTACTGAACCATTTATCCTCTGTGGACATCTGTTGTACCTCTAGTATTGCACTCAAATTAATTAATGACCTGCTTGGGGGACAAAAATCATTTCCTATGGTAATTGTGTGTTACAGGTTTTTGCCTTGCACTTCTTTGGAAGACTTAAGTCTTTATTCTTACTGCCATGGCATTTGATCACTAATGCTGCCACTTGCAAACTTCTCCACTACATGATTATCATTAAAAAAGACAAGGTACAATCTCCTAGTCTTAGCTGCGTGGCCTGGGGGTGCTGTCCATTCTTTTTCTCAGTTATCCATAGCAATTCAGTTGCTTTTCTGTGGTCCTAACAAGACTGATCACTATTTTTTGTGATATTTTTGCTTTGCTAGAAGTTACTTGTACCAATACCTACATCACCAGTGTCTTTGTGGTTGCCAATGGTATATTTTCTTTAGTTATTTTTGTTATCTTCTTTGTTTCTTATGTCATTATCTTATTCACTTTCAGAAATTGTTCAGCTGAGGGGATATGCACAGCTGTCTCTACCTGTGGGTCTCATATCACTGTGGTTGTCTCATTATTATTATTTTTTTGGTCCTTCCATGTTTGCCTACCTTAGACACTTTCTTTGATGATAACATATTTGCACTTTTTTTTACACAATCATTGCTCCAATGTGCAATCCCTTAATCTATGCTCTGAGATGAACATTTAATTAATTATTACTTTAAAATTCTTAGTCCTATTTCTTCCACTGATTCCATTCTAGTTAATGAGGTAGCACATTTGTAAGTTTTTTAGACTTTTTATTCATATCTAGTGCTTTTAAAGTTGCTAAGTCAATAAGATTCTGTAAATTAATTGTGTGCTGCGTTTAAAAATAATGTTTGACATCAAACTTTTCTCTTGGTGTTTTTCATCTTTGTATTTCTCAGAGTATGAATATTTGGTCGAGTTCAGCAGTGAAGCCATTACATCCTGGGCTTTTCTTTGATGGGAAACTTTATCATTCATTCAATCTACTTATTTGTGGATCAATATCCTTATTCATAGATCAGACACCAGGACTTTATTATCACATCTATTATACTTCCTTTTAATTAATCTCAAAACAATTCCTATCAAAAACAGAGCAGGCAGTTTTTTCTTGAAATATTAAAGTTTATTCTAATATTTATATTGACATTGAAAAGATACAGATTACTTTGGGAGGCCGAGGTGGGTGGATCACGAGGTCAAGAGATCGAGACCATCCTGGCCA
>CAUYLG010036249.1:0-31489 GCA_963573385.1 Cacajao melanocephalus
GGAGTTGCCACACTGTCTACTACAGTGGTTGAACTAACTTATACTCCCACCAACAGTGTAAAAGCGTTCCTATTTCTCCACTTCCTCTCCAGCATCTGTTGTCTCCAGATTTTTTAATGATCACCATTCTAACTGGCATGATATGGTATCTTAATGTGGTTTTGATTGGCATTTTTCTAATGACCAGTGATGATGAGCATTTTTTCATATTTTTTTGGCCACATAAATGTCTTCTTTTGAAAAGTGTCTGTTCATATCTTTTACCCACTTTTTGATGGGTTGTTTGAAAAACATATTATTATAAAAATTTCTATATGATTTTTTATTGTCTAAATGGTACTTAAAATAAGGTGACTAAGTAGAACATCTTTGGAAACCAAAATATGGTTTACATCTTGGCTCCCGCATTTAATGTTTGAGTGAGTTCTGACCAGTATTAGGTCTCACTATGGACCTTAGATTCTTCTTCTGTAAAACAGAGATGATAATCTAGAAATAAACAAAAAAACAAAAACAAAAAAAACCCACTTCTCAGGACTACTGTGTGGATTCCATGAAATCTAGCCTATGAGTAGTAATTGACTTATATTAATTAATAGCTGTAGACCTTATGCTTCCTATATTTTTTCAAGCCTTGATATCCATAAATCACACTCTCACAGTTCTCACCCTATTTCTCACTCATGGATACCAAAGTAGAGCATGGACGACTTTCATAATCTGTTCCTGCTGCCTTTTCAGTTTCATCCCCCAGCTAAGTCTTGCTGGAATTCACCAAACCATAACACCAAAAATGCCATTAAATTACGAGTTGTTTTATCCTCCATACCTCGTGCTCTGTTTTACTGTTTATAATACTCCTTGTTCACATCACCATTTCTCACATAGATATATATTTAGGTTGGTGCAAAAGTAATCGCAGTTTTTCTGACATTGAAAGTAATGGAAAAAACTGCAATTACTTTTGCACCAACTGAATAAAACCTCTATCCCCAGACTTTTGGGGGAATTTGGGGAAGAGGCAAGTAGGGTGTATAATCTCTGAGCTGCGAGCACATGATTGTGGAAGGGAAAACAGACAGATTAGCAGAAAATACTTGTTCCTACTATTATTAACAGATTTCCAGCTGGTTGAGCCAATCCAAATGTGACAAAATCTAAAGAAAACAAATTAAATGCCAAGCATGTTAGCCCCCAAGAGAAATCATATTATGAAAGAATTTTACAAAGTAAAAGAAAGCAAAAAATGAAGAAATCAGTGTTGTATTTTTAATTAGGCCCATGGGCTTCAATATGAACAAACCAGACGCAAATAAAGGCTTCAACGGAGGGCAATAAAACCTACCACACTAACACCCATCAAGGAGTTGCCCCCTTTCTTTCCCTAAATCTTGGGCAGAGTATACAAATGGTTTCCCTACAATAAATATAAGCTAATACATTAACAATAATAAATGAGTACAATTTATTTCATAGAAATTCTGAAGTGAAAGGGAAGCTCTTGAGGAATTCCTTTCTAGAAGACCTCATTTATCTCAATGAGATCAGAAATGGGATGCCTAAAGAAAGGAAGGCAAGAACAGCATTGGAGAATAGAGAACAATAAGAGGATCTGATCATATTCACTACTATGGGAAAACCAGATAAGGAGTTAACCAGTCACCAGTAAAACGATTTGCCAGTATTAAGGCTCTGGGGAATGCTTATGGTCTTAATTCCTTGTTTATCTGGGTGTACAGAAAAAGTCTTTTGTTGCTTATCTATGATTTACAAAGTTTCTAAATTAGTTCCAATAGCTCTAATTTATCCCAAATCTGCTGATTGAAATGGAGTTTTGTGAAATATGATGTATTAAGAAGAAAATATTTAGAAAAATGGTGAGGAATTCCAGATAAGAACAAATAACACTCAGGACTGAAAGGAAATGCTTAACAAAAAGAAAAGAAAACTATCATATGTATCATCCTACTCCCTCTAGATAATGTGTTCAAGTCTTCTTCTTATGCTGCTTGCCGACCAGGCTTCAACACATTGGCACTGTGAAGTATGTTCATGCCCCTCTTAGATGCAAATTATACGCCTATTTTCAGAAGCCACTTAGCCCCCATAATATTTAGTGAAACTATTTATTTCCTTACTCTGTTAATGTGGCGTGAAACTGCATTAGGTTTAAGACATTCATGGATACGATATTAATGATTTTTCCTGATGAGTTGAAAAGTACACACCACGTAGTGCTTCGGGAAAGGTATGAATTTGTTGAATGGAGAGAAATACGATTCAACTTTTACGAAGAAGTTCAGTAACATACAAAAAGACAGACTGCCTCCCATGACAGACATGGAATTCAGTGCTTGAAAGTAGCCTCCAGCAATGTCACTAAATTTTTTTCACTGTGTCCTGGATACAGCTACACTTTGCCTTTAATGTGACATTCTTTAATTATCTGTTCCTCTCTCTTCTAATTGCAAACACATGAATCAGTCCTTTGACTACAAATATACAAATGGCGCCTCTAAATGTTACGAAATGAGCCCATAGAGGACATACACTGACACTAATTTTACTTTTCATTGTAAGCCTTTTAAACAAACTTTATAGCTCTACACTTCAACCTCTTGCCATTTAGTCAGTCAAATTATTTCAGGATATGATGTAAAAATGGTATTTCTCGTCCTACAAGATAAGATATCCAGAAACATCATTTCACCAAGGTGTAATTGAAATCTACTGACACCGTTAAAGCAACATTGTAGGGAAAAAGCCATATTGTAGGGAAATCATTATGCTAATGTTTCTCACTTTCAGTTGATACTTATTTAGCATTTCCTTTGGCTTATTTCCTGTCCAATGGCTTAATAATTACAAATTCACTGTACTTTTCATGATGACAGATGGGATAGGTTCTACTATTAGCTCCACTTAACAGATGACGAAACTGAGAGGCTCAGAAGTAGTGTTAACAAAGCCAGGATGTGACCCCAGGCAGTCTAGCTCCAGAGTATAAATTGGTAGCCACTATTATGCTGCTTTTTTGTGAGAGTACACTTACATTTGGAACTTTAGAAAGAATCTTTATGTCCAAGTTTATTATATTAGATCCCTCTCTTTTTAACATTTTACAATGGTGTAAAACATAAACATGTCATTATTTAATGTCAGATACAAAATAATCTACATTTAGATATCTTACCAGTTTTGTGCATCATCACAAAAAAGAAGATTGCTAAAAAATGACACAGGTTTAGAGGAGTTGAAAGTGAGGGAGCAAGTCATCTTATTATTAATTCCATTGTGAGAGCCTCGGATGATGCTGCCTTTTGGAAATTTCACTGTAAGAGGGTGAATTTCTTGGCCATCAAGAAGCCTTGCTGTGGGAATCTGGACATGTAGAGTTGACATTCTGTTTAAAAATTTAAAAAAAAAATGTTTCATTAGCTCAAAATACCTGCAAGTAATGTCTTTAAATGTATATTTCATTTTTTTGAATCCTCAGGAAAATTAAAATAAAAAGTATTTGTAATCATGTGCCCAATTATTAAAGATATCTTTGTATCATCTCTTATTTTCTGGTCACAATATAAGATGGATGATATTTTCATTTAACTAAGAACCACTTGAGATGATCAAATGTTCCTTTCAAAATACCAATGACATTCTTCACAGAAATAGGAAAAAAATTCTAAAATTGATATGAAACCACACACAAAAAACAGAGTAGCCAAAGCAATGCTAAGTAAAAAGCCCAAAACTGGACAAATTATATTGCCTGACTTCAAATTATACTACATAGGTATAGTAACCGAAACAGCATGGTACTGGCATAAAAACAGCCACTTGAAACAATGGAACAGAAGAGAGAAACCAGAAACAAATGCACACAAATACCATGAGCTTATTTTTGACAAAGATGCCAAGAACATACACTGGGGAAAAGACACTATTCAGAAAATGGTGGCGGAAAAACTGAATATTTATATGTGGAAGAATGAATCTAGTCACTCATCTTTCATCCTATACACAAAAATCAAATTAAAATGGATTGACTTAAAATATAAGACCTCAAACTTTAAAACTACTAAAAGAAAACCTTGTGGAAATCTCCAGGACATTGGGCTGGGCAAAAATTTCTTGAAAAATACCCCAAGCACAGGAAACCAAAGCAACAATGGACAAATGGGATCACAGCCAGTTAAACAACTTCTGTACAGCAAGAGATACAGTCAACAAAGTGCAAATACAATGCACAGAATGGGAGAAAATATTTGCAAACTACACATCTGACAAGGGACTAGTAACCAGAAGACATAAGGAGCTCAAACAACCCTATAGGAAAAAAAACCTTATAGTCCAATTTATTAATGGGCAAAAAATTTGTATAGACACTTCTCAAAAGAAGACATAAAAATGGTGGGCCAGGCATGGTGGCTCATGCCTGTAATCCTAGCACTTTGGGAGGCCGAGCGGGGCAGATCACCTGAGGTCAGGAGTTTGAGATCAGGCTGGCCAACATGGTGAAAACCCGTCTCTACTAAAAATACAAAAATTAGTCTGGCATGGTGGTGGGTGCCTGTAATCCCAGCTAGGGAGGCTAAGGCAGAAGAATCGCTTGAACCTGGAGGCGGAGGTTGCAGTGAGCCAAGTTTGCACCACTGTACTCCAGCCTGGGTGACAGAGCAAGATTTTGTCTCAAAAAAAAAAAAAAAAAAAGAAGAAGAAGAAGAAGAAGACATACATATGGCAAACAGGGACATGAAAAGGTGTTCAACATAATTGATCATTAGAGAAATGCAAATCAAAACTACAATGAAATATCATCTCACCCCAGTTAAAATGGCTTTTATCCAGTAACAGGCAATAAAAAACGCTGGCAAGGATGTGGAAGAAAGGGAACTGTTATACACTGTTGACAGGAATGTAAATTAGTACAACTACTATGGAGAACAGTTTGGAGATTCCTCATAAAATAAAAATTGAGCTACCATATGATCCAGCAATTCCACTACTGGGTATATATGCCCTCGAAAGAAAATCAGTACATTGAAAAGATATCTGTACTCCTCTGTTCGTTGCAGCACTGTTTGCCACAGCTAAGATTTGGAAGCAACTGGAGTGTCAATCAACAGATGAATGAATAAAGAATATTTACATATACAAAATGGAATGCTATTAAGCCATAAAAAAGAATGAGATTCAGTCATTTGCAACAACATTCATGGAACTCGAGATGATTATGTTAAGTATAATAAGCCAAGCACAAAAAGACAAATATACATTCTCATTTATATACAGGATCTAAAAATCAATACAATTGAACTCATGTACATAGCGAGTAGAAGGACAGTTACGAGAGTCTAGGAAGGGTAATGGGGGTCTGTGGAGGAGGTGGGGATAGTTAATGTGTACAAAAATATAGAAAGGCCTACTATTTGATAGTACAGCAGAGTGACTATAGTCAATAATAGGTTAATTGTACATTTAAAAATAAAGAGTGTGATTGGATTATAACACAAAGGATAAATGATTGATGAGATGGATACTGCATTCTCTATGATATGCTTATTTCACATTGCATATCTGTATCAAAATTTCTCATGTATCCCATAAATTTATACACCTACTATGTAGCTACAAAAATTAAAAAAGAAATCCCTCACTACTCACAAAAATTTTAAATGTTTTTAATACTTATTTTCTACATTTGACCTTTCATGCTTAAGCTTTTAATACATTTGTAATGAATTTTTGTCAATTGTGTGAAGCAGAGATACAATACAGTTTGGAATAGTTCATACAGATATTCACTCACTCCATCATTTACTGAATAATAACTTCCTGTCTCCAAAGAACTGCAATAACATCTTCATCATAAATCCAATAACTATTCATCTATGGACCTTTTTCAAGGTGATTTTATTCCCTGGTCATTTTATCTACTCCTGTATCACTATCATATTCGTTTTGTCTTGATGTTCCCTATGGCAAGCATTTCCCAGCTTATTCTTCTTCCTCTTGGAGGGCTTAGCTTTCTTTTTTCTTTTTTTTTTTTTTTTTTTTTTTTTTAGACAGAGTCTCCCTCTTGTCAGGGAAAAGTGCGTTTGCCACCACACCTGGCTAACTATTCTTGATCCTTACCCTTCCATATAAAGTTAAAATTTTACTTTTCAATCTCCATGAAAACTTTAGTTGAATTTTTATTGAAGTCACATGAGATATGTGAATTTATTTGTGGAAAACTTTTTTTTACAGCATTGAACATTCCAATCCATGAATACGGGTGTATTTATTTATGAGTTCTTTAAGTTTTATAATTTTCTTTATACAGTTCCATACAGTTCATTCATATCTTTTGTTCAGTTTTATCTATTATCTTTTAAATTTTGATGTTATTATAAATAGTAATTTAAAGTTGTGTGCTGTATGTATGCTGAAATTATATTGAATTTTAAATATTAAAGTTAGGTTTGCCTATTTTGATAAGTGATCTTCCCAGTTTTAAAAAATTTCCCTGTAGATTCTTTGAATTTCCTGCATGAAAAAATAATCTAATATACAGACAATGACAGTTATGAGTTTTATTTCTGAACCCTTACACATTTTGTTTTTCTTATCCCCCTGCCATGTGTTAGGTTCTCTATTAAAATGCTTTAGGGAAGCAGTGATAATAAGCACCGCTGATTTTTCTTTTGTTAAAAGGGAATTCATGTATATTCCAGTATCAATAATTATATTTGCTCTAGGCTTATATGACAGGACCTTAAACAACTAAAGAACATCGATTTTATTTGTTGAGTTTTTCCATGAATAATTAAAAAATTTTATCAAATGCCTTTATTCTCAACCTATGAAAATGATCACATCATTATTCTCTTTAATTTGTGAATGTGGTAGATAATATAAAATGACATTTTAGATCTTTTGATGATAGACAAGCCTTGAAATACTGGAATACAAACAATTTGGTCATGATCTATCTTATATTCACATGGTTTGATTCTTTATGGATAATTATATGTTTGTTCATAACACAGCTTAGGCAATAATTCACCTTTCTTATACTGTCATTTCCTGATTTCATAATAGAAATTTCTGAGATCATAAAGCAAATTAGGGCACATTATCTATTATTCTATAGTTTGATATATCTGTTTCCTGATAGTTCAGTAAAACTTGACTGTAAAATCATCAGAGGATGTTTTCTTATGAAATTTCAAGTATTGACCCAAAGGCTTTCTATTTATTCCCAGTATATTTTTAGTAAATTATACATTTCTACAACTATCACATTTAAGTTTTCACATGTATTGGAATAGATCTCCTTGTAGTATTTTGATTATCTCATTTTTTCTTTGGATTTATGGTTATGCTTCCTTATTTCTAACATTATTTAACTGCCTCTTCTCTGTTTTGTTCCTTTGTCAAATTCACTGTATTAGTATCCATCGTATCAGTCTTTCAAAGAAGAAACTTTTGATTCCACAGAGTTTCTGTTTTGTATATTTTTTATATTCCTTTAATTTCTACTGTGTAGAAATTAAAATTCTACCTTCTACTACACTTCATGAGTTTAGTCTAAGATTCTATTTTTTTAATCTTACTTATTAAGTTCAATGTTTAAAATTTCCAATCATTTTTTTCTTTCCTAATATCAGTATTTAACATTGCATGTTTCCATGTATGGATAATTTTACTGTACTTTTTAAAGGTATTTTCCTTCAATCACCGAAATTTTGATGTTTATTTAATAAAACAGATAAAGTAAACAATGATGCAGGCCTAACTGTTTTTCTAAAGAAAGCAGTAGAATTCCTAGTAGCTGTTTTAAGTTTAGTTTTCAGCTCCAATGTCCAGACGGTGTTTACAGTACTTGATTGTATTATACATTCATGACTCTCAGTGAATATTTTCAAGATTTGGAATCTAGTATTTTAATTATTATTTATTTGTGAAATTCAGTATGATTTCTTCTTTCACTCTCTGTAGAATTTTTTTTAACATTTTCTAACTCATGGTGGATCTTGTTATCTTTACTGACAATTCTATTTATTTTTGGAGAATGGAGTCTATATTATGTCAACTCTTTAAACATTTTTGAGACTTGACTTATAACTATAGAATCATACATTGTCAATTTTTATAAATGTCATGATTGACTAAAAATGTGTATTCTCTAATTGTAAGGTGCAATTTATACATTGTAAATGAATGAAGCTTGTTACAAATATTGTTCAAATATCTTGCCTCTGGATTCATCAACACTTCTGATACGTGTTTTAATATACTAGAGTTATGAAGGACTAGTCAAATTTTCCCAATTTAAATTTGGAAGTTACATATTTTAAGACAATTTTAATTATGCATAGAATTTTAGAATTCTGTTGGCTTCCAGGTGAATTTAATCTTTTATAATTATTTGATTACTTTTACATCTTAAAAACACACTTTACCTATTAGAGGTTATTGCATTTGAAATTAATACTGCTACCCAGCTTTATTTTGGTTATGCTGTTATATCTCTTCCTATCATTTCGCTTTGGTGCTTCTCAACTGAGAGTGATTTTGTTCCCCAGGAGACATGTAGCAATGTGTGGAGATATATATTTTTTGTCACATCAAGGGGAGGATTGCTATTGGGTAGAGGCTATGGACGCTGCTAAACATTCCACAACAAACAACATAGCCTCCCACAATACACACACGTGTGTGTGTGTGTGTGTGTGTGTGTGTATACATGTATATGTATAGGGACCTTTCAGGTATAATTAAGGTCTCTGATTAATTGACTTTGAATAAAATAAGAGAGAGATTATCATGGATGGGTCTGACACAATTAGTTGAGATCATAAAAAAGGGTTTGAAAGTCAAAGGCAGAGAAGTCTGATAGATGGTATACTTTTGGCCTTGAATTAGTTGTATACTATGTTGTGAGGATGTGATCACATGGCTAGGACTTGAGGGTAGACTGAATGTGTCCCTAGTCAATAAATGATGCTTTAGTTCTACAAGGACCATGAAATTAATTCTGTCAACAACTTGAGAGGTTGGAGGAAGATTGAGCCTCAAGTGAAAGTGCCACTCCAGCCAACACCTTGACTTCTGATTATTGAGACACTCAGCAGACGCTACAGCTAAGCCAGCTGGACTACTAAGTCAGAGAAACTGCAAGATAATAAACAAATTCATGTTGTTTGAGACATCAAATGCATGATTTAAGGCATTACATTTGTGATAATTTTTCACATAGCAATAGAAAACTAATATATAGTGTTTTTTTTTTGGAGACGGAGTCTTGGTCTGTCACCAGGCTGGAGCGCAGTGGTGCGATCTCAGCTCACTGCAACCTTCATCTCCCGGGTCCAAGCAATTCCCCCTGCCTTGGCCTCCTGAGTAGCTAGAACTACAGGCACATACCACCACACGCAGCTAATTTTTTGTATTTTAGTAGAGACGGGGTTTCACCATGGTCAGGATGGTCGTCTCAATCTTATATATATACATATATATATACACACACACATATACAAAAAAATTCAATGACTGTGAGATAATTAGAGGTTTTTTTGTTTTTTTTTGTTAAATATCTTAATAGTTCTTTCCAACTATAGAAACAAGTCAGACATTATTTATAACTCTTATATAACACAGACACAAACAAAAAAAAGCATATAAAGAAGATGTGCTAAATTCACATTAAGTATTTACCTGAAATAGTTTTGAGGTAAAATTTTGACATCCATCACAGTTGTTATATTCAAAGGAACAGGAGTGAAAAATATAAATGGAGGGTCAAACAATAACTTTGGTGATTTTACTTCTCCAGTAAGTGATAATATTCTATAGCAAACTGGAATATCATTTAAAAGCATAGGAATATCTGCTGTGTATTTTCCAGGATGTTCTAATGAAAAACAAATTTTAAGGGTATTTAAAATTAGTTAAAACACACAAAAACATTTACATAGCTGAAACATTAAACTTCAAAATGTACTATGATGTTACAACTATTTAATGGGGCAGAATAAATTACCCAGAAATTAGATTTAGCTTGCTGGAGAACTTAAGACATGTAACGAGGTGCTGTTGAAAGAAAAATATTTTAAAATACAGCTTGACTAGAAATGGAGAAATTAGCCAAGCATGGTGGTGCGCACCTCTAGTCCCAGCTACTTGGGAGGCTGAGGCAAAAGAATCGTTTAAACCCAGGAAGCGGAGGATGCAGTGAGCTGAGATCGTACCACTGCACTCTAACCTGGATGACAGGGCGAGACTCTGCCTCCAACAACAACAACAACAAAACAGTAAGGTTGGGAGCCTAATAAAGGAAACCATAGATTTGACTGCTATGGCCCCGTCCCATATTGAAGGAAAAGTCAAATGAAAATGTTTCTTATTTCCTTCTAGATTGACCAGTCCAGCCCATTTTATCTGAGTATAAATGTTGACAGGGACATAAAGGAGAAGTTCTGAACAGAAATACGGATGGTAGGTTTAACTGGAATAGCCTTTGTGCTATTTCTTTCAAACTAGAATATGGTAGGATCAGAGAAGTAACTAGAGGGATACATAATGAAACTTAATTATTTTTACAACACAAACCTCAGAATGCAAAGAAAAGTTGATAATTTGTATCATATTTTCAGAGATTTAAAGAGAGGTGATAAAAAGTTTAAACATTTTTAAACATACTAATCATAATATGCTATGAGATGTTTCTCACACACAAAACTAAAATGATTATACAATGCCATGCTAATAGATATAGTAGAATAGCAAGTTATTGCAACACAGTGCTAATAGAATATCATTGAGAGAGAGAACACACTGCTCAATGAACTCTTTAATAAGCTTAAAAGCTTTCTACTGATAACTGAGCCAGTTGCGGGTATTTTATCTAGATTACCACATATGTAAAACAGTGTCCTCAGAATTTGGGTATTTTATAAGTCTAATAAAATGAAAAACAGATTACATTGTACTATAGTGACTGAATGTGATAAGCAGAATTTTGAGAATGTTCCTCAAAAAATTAAAAATAGAACTACCATATGATCCAGTAATCTCAAGGGAAATAAAATCAGTAGCTCAGATATCTGCACACCCATGTTTATTGCATTATTCTAAATAGCCAAATTATGGAAGTGTCCATTGATGGATGAGTGGATAAGTAAATTGTGATGTATGTATACACAATAGAATACTATTCATTCATACAAAAGAAGAAAATCCTGCCCTTAGCAAAAAAAAATGGTTGAACCTAGAGGACATTATTATAAGTAAAATAAGCCAGACACAGAAAGACAATTACTGTATAATCTCACCCATGGGGAATCTAAAAGGTCAAATTCATGGAAGCAGAGTGCAGGGTGTGTTGTCTTCTAGGGGCTTGGGAGTGAGGGAAATGGGGAGATGTTGATCAAAGAGTACAAACTTTCAGTTATAAGATGAACAAGTTTCTGGGGATCTAATACACAACATGGGTGATGATGGATATGTTAAGTAATTTGATTGTGGCAGTCATTACACAATGTATACAAAAATCAAATCCTCACATTGTACACCCTGAATATATACCAACTTTGTCAATTAAATAATGTTATATTCGAAAATGAGACAATAAAATTGCATTACTTATAATTATTCAAATTAAAAGGAAAAAATAAATAATCTAAATTTCTGTATACATAATAAAACAATATTATATATGAAGGATAAACTGAAAGTATAACCACAAATATAGGAGAAAAGATCTTACTTGGACAGAAATTTATGGAAACATTGTACTTTTCATGTGGTTGTAGAAGCCCCTTTAGTACACTGAAGTTGAATGTGTCATCTTTGAAAAGGTTGCCGGTATTACTAATATCCAAAGTCCATGTCACATGGCGTTTGGTAATATTATATAAAACAAGATTCTGCTCACACACACAAAAAGATAAAAAAAAAAGTCAAAAATTATAGCATGTAATATAAAATTTAATTGCTTTATCATCTCAATTTGATGAACCTATGTATAAATTCAAATGATTAGGCATAGACAAAATGCTTCAAAATGATATTAGAGAAACAAAGGGGTTTTTAATCTGATGAAACTGTTTTCTATGGCAATGAAGGGGTAGATAAACTATTCCACGCATTTTTCAAAACCCAAAACATCTGTATACTACAAAGGGTGAACTAAAATGTATGTAAATCAAAAACAATCAACCCAGCTGTAATATAGAGCATCATAGTTTGTAATCCATCTTGGAATGTTGATGCACTGTATTACAAATGTGTGAAATAACCTCACTGAATGTAATTGGGGGTGGCGAGAAATTGACCTTAGTAATGACCTCACTGAATGTAGTTGGGGGTGGCGAGAAATTGACCTTAGTAATAACCTCACTGAATGTAGTTAGGGATGGGGAGAAATTGACCTTAGTAACTTTGAAAAACTGTGTTTTTAACTGAAAGCTACAAGGCTAAAGACTATAAGAATTGGGTATGAACAATGTACTCTAGGTGATAAACGTGTCAGCAATTTTAATAGGCTACAGGTTAGAAATTCTGAAACTTCTTTACTTGAAATTAGGATTAAAAAATAAGTAAATAAAAAGTAAAAAATGAGAGGCAGACTTCTCATTGTCAGAGAAATTAGTCAAAAATGAGTAAGAAAGAAAGATGGGAATCGACACTGTGGTGCTAGATTAGAGATATCAATCTGAACTGGTGTTGGATATATGGATAGATAGACACATATATAGATAATTATAGGTATATGTGTATACAGGGATTAACCTATATACACATATTTCCCATTTGTTGAAAGGGTCTAGAACCTGTGACACTGCAGTAGCAACTCATATACGCAACATTTAGATCTTGGTTTCTAAATTCTACAATAAAAAGTACTAGGGGATTTTGGAGAAATGTTGATTTTAGAGCTGGAGCAAGTAAAGTAAAACATGAGCCTTGGACATTTGATAGTGCCGGTAAATAAGAAAATACTTAAAAATCACAACGATGGGAGCCTGTCAAAGGACCAATGTAAAAGAGCTTATAATGGCCAAAGCAGAAACACTTTTAGCAACAAAATAAATAATGTTAAATTATAACTAAAAGTATAAAAATAAATATATGTGTGTTCATACTGATATATTATGTAATAACATAAATACATAGAGGAAATAATCTTTTTTAAAGAAAATTTCCGAGTAATATATGCAAATATTCCCCTCCAGAAAGTAGAGCTTAACCTTCTACCACTTGATTGTAGGCTGAAATTGATCACACACTTCCAAAGGATAGAGTATGGAAAGTGAAAAATAGTAACTTCACAGTGGAGAAACCTAGCAGATATCACCAGTAATTAGTCATTTTCATATCATGTATTCTTTTATCACATATTTTTTCACCTCGGTAACATTCTTCTTCAAAACCCATGGAAAATAAAAACTCAGTCTAGTCAGGTGAAAAACACCAGACAATCTCAAATTAAAAGACATTTTCAAAAAATGCTAGACAAATACTCTTTAAAATCGTCAAGGTCTTAAAATCATCAAGGTCATTGCAATCCTTTCACAGGTTGGATGAGACTAAATGCAATGTGCTATCCTGGCTGGACCCTGGGACAGTAAATGGACATTAGTGAAAAACCATTTAATTCTGAATAGAGTCTATTCTTTAGTTAATAATGTACCAACATTAATTTCTCATTTTAAAAAAAAAAGAGATCTATGGTTGTGTAAGGTAACATTATGTAAAGTTGGGTGAAAGCTATCAGAAATTCTCTGCACTATCTTTGAAACATTTTAGTAAATCTGAACATTACGGGCCTGACTTGCATGCAGACTCATCTTTCTAATGTTAACTGCTATTAAAATAAAATTATCAACCAGGTTTATTCATGAACTTTACTCGTCAAATATTTGAAGAGTAGAGAATGAGCCATACAATTATCACCACAACAAAATATATACTTCATTTCTTTCTAAAGCATGATTGATTTAAGATATATAGGATAAAAAATGAGTCCATTTTATTCCCAAGCCTTGAAGTACCTAAGCATCTATTTAGCTCTAATATTGGTATATCCTAATTATAAAAAGGTAATTTAGACCTTCTAAAGAAAACAACATGTTTTAATACAGAAAGTGAGCACAAAATCATACCAGTCATTTTCAGATAATTTTTGTCATTTTAAAATGAGGAAAAGTTATTACACTCCCAAAATACTATCAACCTTCTATAGCTTATAATTCTGAGAATGGAACTGATACAGTTATCTATAGAGAAACGTTGGTTAATTTGTTCAGTATGTTTAGTGTTATTTTTTCTTTATATTTTTGACAAAATGATATATGTATGCAGCTTACGCAAAAACTTCAAAATGCTTGTTTTAAAGCAGTTGTCCCACTAAACTCCTCCTCATCAAAAGTTCTGCTTCCCAGAAGCAACCAATTTTAGCCAATTATGATTTGAATTTTTATCTAGAATAGCTTTAATCTAAATGTGATGCCAATATGGCTTATGTTAGTTTTTCATTGCTGCCATAACAGATTACCACAAACACAGGGGCTTAAGAAAACACAAATTTATTATTATGTATCACAGTTCTGTAGATTAAAGTGTCAACACAAATATCATTTGGCTAAGATTAACGTGTTAGCAGGAAGTGTGTTCCTTTCTGAAGGTTCTAGGAAAGAACCCTTTCATTGCCTTTTTTAGTTTCTAGAGGCCAGGCGCATTCCTCAGTCGGTGGCCTTCTTCCTCTATGTTGAACACTACATTACTCTGACCCTTCTGTCATCACATCTCCCTCTAAGCACAGTTAGAAAAGGTTCTCTGCTTTTAACCACTCATGTTATTAGATTGGGGCCACCTAGATAATTCAGGAAAATCTCCCCTTCTCTGAGTCCCTCACCATAATTACATCAGCAAAGTATCTTTTGTGATATAAGGTCACGTATTCACAAATTTTGGAGATTAATACTTAAGTATCTTTGGGGCCATTATCTGCCTGCCGCATGGCTATTTCATGGTTTATCAGCTTTATATATTGTCTTTTGACTGCCCACTAGGAAAGATGAAGATTCAGCTCATTGGTACTACCTATAATCCTTGCTCCACTTCCCATTTTTGGATATTTATTCTTTTTTAATTCTTATATTAGTCACTTGGTAAGTTTAAGCAAAATATATATACCACTTGATTTTTTCTCTCTCTCTCTCTACTTTAGACAACACCCTTTAATTACCCACTATGTAAAATGAGCTTTATTTTTTTCCAACATCCTTAACCCTTCTGTCAACTTAACCTTCCATAAACATATTGAGTCTTCTCTGTATCATATATCTTATATATTATGACTGCAAATATCATTCATGGGAAGTTTAAGTAGAAGATCAGAGTCACATTTCTTTTTCTCCATGGGGCCAACATACCACTTTTCCCTCAAAAGAGAGAATGCTATTGGTGTCTAGATCTTCTTTGCTTACATGGATTGAATAAAATTTCAATGATATAAAATAATCTCACATTTATGAAGGGATAGTTTTTTATCTGAAATCCATTAAACTCAGTTAATTGAAGTTGCCTTTCTAGCCCCACATATAAGGTCTTTTGTATCCTTGAAGTTCTATTCGAAGTAGAAGTTTTCTTGACTTTTCATACTCTAAACAGTAACATTTTAATTTCAGTAGATCCTTTATTGATCTCTAACCATAATTTTATATAGCACTCTGCTATTTTTTATTAATGCAATGCTAAATATTCTCTGCATATAAATTTTCTTGAATGCTATAAAGGTTCAAAATTGGTTACAGGTATAACAATATATAAGACAAAAAGGGGCAGTGCAAATACAAAATTCTATAATGTGTCCTGAGCTGCTTTTTTATGCATGTCTCTCTTTTCCTCTCTAATTAGAAGAGAGGCAGAGATATCCTGTAAGAAAAAAATAGTAACTTAATATAGAAACTACTTTATTACATACTTGGATATTTTTTCAGATTTATTATTGCCTCCCACTACATTTTTGTTTATCTATGGAATATATTTCATATTAATTTAAATCATAGCTTCCATTTGTATAAGGAGAATGGGATAATGTAATTATATTAAAATTATTTTAATATTTAATTAATTATATGCATATATGTATTTATAAATAGCTGTATATGTTTTTGTATACTGTGAAAATTACTCCTGAGAAATTTTATATGTAAGTTTTCTACAAATGCCAATATTCTTCCTCCAAATAGCATAAATGATTGGGGAGAAATTAATCATAGGGAATGGTTCATATCACTCATGCTTATGAATAATCAAATTAATCATGAAAAGAGTTGTAAACTGTATCGCTTCTTTATACATACCTGAGTTTTCGTGACGTTTTTATTAAGATTCATCTCATATAAAGGGATTTCCAATACAAACTTAGTACTAGATAATTTCAATGGTGATTGTAATGCTGTAAGAGGAACATAAATATACTGATAAAATGTCAACAGATATAAGCTCATAGGTACTTCTTAGTATACTTTAAAACATTAAACAATAATAAAATAAGACTTGTTTCTATATATTTTTATATTCCCAACCAGAAAATAAAATAACATTTAAAAACATTTCTATAATATCTTGGTGTATCAAATTAACAAAGTTCCATTTTGTGGAGTTTTTTTAATGGTAATGAATTATAAGCATAACAGGAAAGTTATCCTTGAGATAATAAAAAAAGATGATACTAAGCTAAGAAAAAAGTAAACAGAGATAAAATGATCTCCACACTAGAGTTTGAACAACACAGAAGTAAACAGAAATACACAAGAAAAATTTACCAGAATAGAGAAAATACATAGCTGGCATAGCATGTAACATTTCCTAGATAAAACAAGAAAACTCTGGGAGTAAATGATTATTCCATGGAAGATTAATAAAAGGAGTATCTGTAAAACTACTCATTGCATTAGAAAAGATGTTATAAACTACTGGAAAAAAAACCTATACTTCTTGAAACTTACCTCTAAAACATTCGTAATTCTTAGTGAAAGCTAAAGGGTATCACAAGCTTTTGAAAAAATAAGGAAATACAATAAAAACATTTTCTGATCCTAAAAATGTATCTATCTTACATGTGTTTTTATTATGCCACTGGAATTAACGGATGATTTGACAGGGGGTCAGAACATGTACCATAGGAGAAAGTTGTAGTGTTAATCATTGTGCTACTCCCAAAACCTGTCATGTGAAACCCTAAAAGAGACAATGTTAAAGCAGATATATAAAAAGTGGCACATGTAATATTGTCTTCCCATTTACAACCTGGCAACTAGGAATAACCAGTGAAAATAATATGTTGACTATATATTTAAAAACGAAGCATTGTATTGGCATATTACTTGGTCATTTAAAGAGCCTTATTTCATTTAAACAAATAAGTTATACTCTACCCATCACAAATTTTTGTAGAATCATTTTCTAAAGAAACCAAACCACCTAAGATTAAAGATCACAGACTAACATCGCAGACACACCTTCTAAAATTAAAACATTCATTAATATCTTGACTGCCAGAAAATGATATAATATTTAACGATAAAGCCAGCTTTTTGAGAGGCATTAATAAACATGAGTGAACAGGCAAGGGTGAATATATATTAAAGAACTATTCAACATAAAAGAGGGAGACATAAAGGAATAAATAATTCAGTGAAAATGTAGCCAACAGAAAAAAGTCAATGAAATCATATTATAATTAGAAATTAAAGGTATTATTTTCCAATAATAACAGGCTATAAATAAAGAAATAATAAACACTAAGAACTCTAGGTAGTTTAAAACTGCCAAAATAATATTTTAAGATTCAGAAAAGTCAAGTAAGAAAAATATCCTGGGAAATACAATAAAAAGATGAGAAAAATGGCAATAAGAGAGACTGCCTAAGATAACATATACATATGTGTGTATACATATATATGACATAATCCATAAAGTATAAAATCCAACCTATAGTAATCTGAGAATATAGAAAACGATGATAGAAAATTTTCAAGGAAATAATTTATGAACGTTTTATAGAACTAAACGACATGAGTTCCCCATTTGAAAGACCACAGAAATGTAACAAAATGGTAAAGATCAAAACCTGTGGGATATGGCAAAAGCAGTGCTGAGAGGGAAGTCTGCAGCATTAAGTGACTACATTAAAAAAGAAGAAAAATTCACAAATTAACAATCTAATGTCACACCTTAAAGAACCAGGAAAACAAGAAAAAAACAAAGCCAAAATTAGCAGAAGAAAAGAAATAAGGATCAGAGCAGAGCTAAATGAAATAGAGACCAAAAAACAACATAAAGGAGTAACAAAAAGAAAAGCTGGTTTTCAGAAACTGTTTAAAAAACGTACAAGCTATTATACTAGCTAGACTAACCAAGAAGAGAGAAGATTCAAATAGACACAATCAGAAATGAAAACAGACAATTAATACAACAGAAATGCAAAAGATCATCAAAGACGGTTATGAAAAACTATATATTCACAAATAAGAAAATCTAGAGGAAATGGACAAATTTCTGGAAACGTACAACCTCCTAATATTGAACCAGGAAGAAATAAAACTCATGAACCGACCAACAATGAGTAATGAGATTGAATCAGTAATAAAAAAAATCTACCACCCAAAAGAGCCCAGGACCAGTGAATTCATAGCTGAATTCTACCAAACATGCAAAGAATTATACCAATCCTCCTAAAACTATTTCCTGTAAGAATTGGAACAAGACAAGAATGGCAACTTTCACACTCCTGTTCCACATAATACTGGAGTTCTCACCAGAGCAATGAAGCAAGAGAAATAAACAAATAAATGGCATCCAAACTGAGTAAGAGGAGGTCAAACTATCCCTTCTCATTGATATAATCTTACATCTGCTAATTTTTAAAGACTCTATCAAAAAACTCTGAGATTTCATAAATGAATTCAGTAAAGATTCAGCATACAAAATTAACATACAGAAATCAGTAATGTTTGTACATACAAACAATAATCTAGCAGAGGATCAAATCATGACAGCAATCTCATTTATAATAACTTAAAAAATAAATAAAATACTAACAAAGGAAATGAAAGATTTCTATAAAGAGAATTACAAAACACTGATGAAGGAAATCATAGATGACTCAACTCACGGCAAAATATTTAGTGCTCATGGATTAGAAGAATCGATATCATTAAACGGTCATACTGCCCAAAGCAATCTAGAGATTCAACACAATTTCTATCAAAGTACCAATGTCATTTTTCACAGCATTAGAAAAAACAATCCTAAAATTCATATCAGAATAATGAAACTGGACCCATACCTCTCACCATATACAAATATTAATTAACAATGGATTAAAGACCTAAATATAAAACTGTAAACTATAAGGATCCTAGTAGAAAACATAGAAAAAGCTCTTCTGGACATTGATCTTGGCAAGAATTCATGACCACGTCCTCAAAAGCAAAAACAACAAAAACAAAAATGGACAAATGGGACTTATTTAAACTACAAAGCCTCTGCATAGCAAAATAAACAATAAAAAGAGTAAATAGACAATATACAAAATGGGAGAAAATATTTGCAAACTATGTATCTGACAAAGGACTAATATCCAGAATCTGTAAGGAACTTAAGAAAAAGAAAATCCCATTAAAAATTGGGCAAAGGACATGAACAGAAACTTCTCAAAAGAAAAAAACATGCAGCCAACAAACATGAAAAACATTTCAACATCACTAATTATCAGCAAAGTGTAAATTAAAACCACAATGAGATACTATCTTACACTAGTATCTCATAATAGTGTTATTATTAAAACTAAAAAACAACAGATGTTAGTGAGGCTATGGAAAAAAGGAAAACCTTATATACTGTTAGTGGGAATATAAATTATACAACATTTATGGAAATAGTGTGGAGATTTCCAGAAGAACTAAAAATTGCACTACCATTTGATCTAGCTATCCAACTACTGGGCATAAACCCAAAAAGACAGAAATAATGGCATCAGAAAGATACCTGCACTCATATGTTTATTGCAGCACTATGCACAATAGCAGAGATATGGGATAAACCTAAGTGTCCATCAGCAGAATACTGGATAAAGAAAATGTGATACACACTCACGTGCACACACACACACACACACACACACACACCATGGAATAGTACTCAGCCATAACAAGAATGAAATCATGTATTTTGCAGCAACATGGATGGAAGTGGAAGCCATTATCCTCAATGCAATAACTCAGAAACAGAGAGTCAAATACTGCATGTTCTTACTTATAGGTGAGAGGTAAAAAATGGATACACATGGACATACCCCATGGAGTAATAGACATTGGAGACTACAAAAGGTGGGATGGTGTGAGACGGCAAGGGTTGAAACCTTACCTATTGGATATAATGCTCACTGTTTGGATGATGGATACCCTTAAAGCCCAGACTTCACTACTATGCAATATATGCATGTAAGAAATCTGCATTTGTACCCTCTAAATATATATTTATGTATATACAATATATACAATCATATATATGCATATATATGAAGAGAGATTCACATGAAAGTCATCAGTATAAAATAATGGAACACCAGGAGAAAGAAGAAGTTTCTAAAAGCTTCAAAAAGGAAACACTGAGTAGCATATAATGGATGTAGCAGAAAAATAACAGATTTCTAAATACAATAAGAGAAGACAGAAGGTAATGATCAGAGTTTCAAAATTTGGAAGAAAAATTATTTCAATATTAAATTATATGTTCAACCAAATTATGATATCATTCAAATGTGGAAGGAAAAATTATACATCAGACATTAAAATTTTCCAAAAAATTAACTCCCCTGGAGTTCATGATGAACTTGATCACATTTGTTGTTAACACTGAAATGGTATTCACCAGTGGACTTATAAAAAGAAGGCTTTTCGCATACCTGTCTAGCTAGCTTATCAAAACTATCTAAAAATTATTAATTTATGGAGCATGGTGGGCAAAGAGTAGAAATTTATCACATAGGCATTTCATATCTATGTAACTATTAAGAGTACAAAAATAAGGACCATCAAACAAAAATGTCATTCTTTGGGAACAAGGTTCATATAAATATCATTAAAATAATCTTTGTTAGGCAGCCCCAGAAAAATATAATGTACCAAAATTATGAAGCAAACCAAAAATAGGAAAGCAAAGGATTTAAAAAACAGGAAATCCAAGAATCTAAAAGAATTTCCATAAATATAGTAAAGACAAATCTCACACAAAAGTTCTGCATCTTGCAAAGAAAGCAATGATCTAGCTCATACGGCAGCAAGAGTTTGATGTGCTCCAGGAGCAATGTATCAAGAAAATAAACAGAAATGGCATATTATCTGACAGGTTAGAACATGTGGAAAACTGTCCTGACAAGCATATTACAGAGCTTTGTGAAACTGGAGAATTTAGTAAAATATTCAAAGACAATCAAGCAATTATTATCTCCAAGAATAAAAAATGGAAAGGAAATAAAATAACCATCCATGATACACTACTTGGCTTGGCAATGAACAATATACTGTTATAATAATTAAAACTCTGAATAAAACTTTAATTGAAATTTAAAGTATGATTATACTAGCAAAATGGAGAAGTGGGTTAAAGTTGCAGGTGAGGAAAAGTGCTTGTCACTAAATAGTGTATTCATTAAATAAATCATTAGGAAAATTGCTACCTCTGTGGTATAGGATAAACTGTAAGAAGAAGAAGAATAGATTGCAATTCTGGGTTATAACCCTTGTTTGCCCTATTTTAATTTTAATATGAATACAGGGAATTTTGAAGTAAAGAGATAGCAGTCTTGAGAATCATTCTCTTTTATTCAGGTAATGGCCAAGGGAATGATGGACTTGATCAGACATTTTTGTTAATATTGAAATGGTGTTAACCAGTGTACTTACAAGAAGAAGGCCTTTGACATATCTGTCTAGACAGCCTATCAAAAATACATAGAATTTATGAATTTATGGAGCATGGCTATCAAAGAGTGGAAATTTATCATATAGGCGTTTCATAGCTATATAACTATTAAGAGTACAAAATTAAGGAGCATAAAACAAAAATGGCATTCTTTAGGAACAAGGTTTATATAAATGTCATTCAAAATGATCTAATAAACAGCATGAGGACTACTGTTAATTATATTATGTACTAGAAATTTCCTAAGAGAGCAGATTTTAAGTAATTTTGCCACCAAAAAAAGGTCACTGTGTGGGATGATGAAGATGATGGATATGGTAATTTGATTGACTATAGAAATCATTTCCTATGTATATGTATATCAAAACATCATGTTGTACATCTTAAATATAAACAATAAAAATTTTAAAACTTTATCTGTTAATTCAAAACTAAAAGGAATCCTAGGGAGGAAGAAAACAACAATTTGGAAGGTATGTCTGACAGATCCCATCTTGTCAGATGAAGAAGAAATGCTACATCTTTGCCTAATTTTTCTTGTATCATTTGAATCATTAGTGAACTTTGGTTTTGGTTAAGTTACATAATACAAGTACGTTTGATTTTACATCTCTAATCTTTGTGGAAGTACAAAAATATCTGTTAATGCACTGCATATATATTTTGTGGAAGTAAAAAATATCTGATCAAGCATTACATATTTACCAACCCTCTAGTTGAAGAAGACATTCTAAATTTTCAAGCAATGTTAGATGTCTTGGACAAGAGAGATTTTCCATAAAGTTAACAAAGAGATCTATCGGAAAATGAATAACACTAAAGGCAAATGACAAATCTTGGAAAACATTCACATTAAATATAAAAATAATATAAAGACCTTATCCAAATCTATCAGACAAATATGAAAACTTAAAAGCAAAGGTACTTCACTTACCGGTGAAGTATATGAACAGACAAGTTACATAAAAATATATATTTAAAAGCAAAGATAGGAAATTTTCATCCTCATGAGCAATCAAACTGAAAATTGAAATAACGTGTTTTTAATCACATAGAAAGATACACAAATTCTTTTCTGTCTTTCTTTTTTTTTTTCTATAGACAGCGTCTTACTTTGTTGCCCAGGGTAGAGTGCAGTGGCAGGATCATTGCTCACTACTAGACTCAAGGGATACTCATGCTCTAGCCTTCTGAGTAGCTGGGTCTACAGAAGTGCATCACCACATTCACCTACTTTCTTTTTTTTTTTTTTTTTTTCTAACTTAGAGACAGGGTCTCACTATGCTACCCAGGTTGGTCTCAAATTTCTAGCTTCAACAGACCCTCTAGCCTCAGCCTCCCAAAGTACTAGGATTATAGGTGTGAATCAAAACTGCCAGTCAAGTTATCCAATTTCTTTAGGTCAACATAATAAGAGTTTTCACCAGGCAGGAAGTAAAATCATACAACCCTTTAGAAATGTTCTATGACAAAATTCATCAAGAACCTTTAACATGTATGTGCTTTAGAAATAACAATATCCATTTTGAGAATCTCTCCAAAAAATTCTAAGAAAAAAGTATTATACAAAAAATTTCTGCTATCACAATATTTATATTAACAAGAAGGTAAAAGGAAGAAACAACCTAAATGCTTACGATCATGTTTAGGTCACCTAGAAGAGACATTTACAGGATGATATTTTTTGCAATAGCTATCAGGGTTAATTTAAATAATAAGGAACTACAATATCCAAGTAAAACTTTCTATTAAGATTAAACAGAGAGAGAATGTGTGCAGCAAAACTGTTTAAATAGAAGGCTCCACCAATTGTCCTCCCTGCGAGGTCACCATTTAACAAATATCTACACAAAAAAAGCAACTACGTAAGAACCAAAAATCAAGTGAGCACTAACAGTACATGGTTTCAACTTCATAACACTGAAAGAGGCACTGAAGAAGTAGGTAAAACAGTCATGAATCACTGACATCACCCGTTCCATATATCCCAGCAGTGTCAGTACGGTACTGCCTTGTTAGAGCAGAAAGTGAAACTAAACCAAACACAACTGACATCTACTCATGGAGAGAGTGTTTAAACCAGCCCCAGACAGATGTGAGTCACTGATCCCGGTAGTCTTGAGTTCCCACAAGCCTCGCCACCTCAAAAAAGTTCTGTGGAACCCTAGATAAAATTGAAAGGCAGTCTAGCCCATAGGGAGTGCAATTCCTAGGTGAGTCCTGGTGGCTGAACTGGGCCCAGAGTCAGTGTTCTGGGGAGGCACCTAACCTAATAAGCCACCAGCTGGGGGAGCTAAGTGAGTGCTGGCATCACACAGCCTCTAATCCTAGGCTGCAGAGATCTCCCAAACAGAAAATTCAAAAAGAAATAAGATCAGAGCAGAAATTTTAAAAAATGGAATGAAGAGAGTACAAAAGATCAATTAAACAAAAAGTTGTTTTTTTAAAGAGTTAAACAAAATTGACAAATCTTCAGCCAGACTAACTAAAAAAGAAAGAGAGACAATCCAAATAAATCAAATCAGAGATTTTAAAAAAGACTTATTAAAACTGATACTGCAGAAATTCAAAGGGACATTAGTGCTACTATAAGCAACTATATACCAACAAATTGGTAAATCT
This sequence comes from Cacajao melanocephalus, assembly GCA_963573385.1. Taxonomy (NCBI): domain Eukaryota; kingdom Metazoa; phylum Chordata; class Mammalia; order Primates; family Pitheciidae; genus Cacajao; species Cacajao melanocephalus. Next base: position 24,607 of record CAUYLG010036249.1, read on the forward strand.
AGGGGAAGTTGATAAATTCCTAGACACATACAATGAACTAAGATTGAACCAGGGGGAAATTTCAAACCTGAACAGACCAATAACAAGTAATGAGATTCAAGACATAATAAAAAGTCTCTTAGTAAAGAAAACCTGGTATCATCACTGTTGTATTCTACCAAACATTTAAAGAAGAACTAACACCAATCCTCCTCAAACTATTCTTAAAAATAGAAGACAATGGAATCCTTCCAAATTCATTCTATGAGGCCACTATTCCTCTGATACCAAAACCAGACAATGCCACATCAAAAAAAAAAAAAAAAAAAAAGAACAGGCCAATATCACTGATATTGATATTAAATATTGATGCAAAAATCCTCAACAAAATACTAGCAAATCAAATTCAGCAATACATTAAAATGATCATTCATTATGACCAAGTGGGATTTATCCCTGGGATGCAAGGATAAGGATGAGACAATATATGTAAATCAATCAATCTGATACATCATATCAACATAATGAAAGACAAAAACCACGTGATCATTTCCATTAATGCCAAAGGAACATTTGATAAAATTCAACATCCTTTCATGATAAAAGCCCTCAAAAAATAAGGAGATAGAAGGAAAATACCTCAACCTAATAAAAGTCATTTATGACAGACCCACAGCTAGTATCAAAAGTCTTCCTCTAAGATATGAAACATGACAAGGATGCTCACTTTCTCAACTCCTATTCAACATAGTATTGGAAATCCTAGCCAGAGCAATCAAACAAGAGAAAGCAGTAAAGCATACAAATTGGAAAGGAAAAAGTAAAATTAACTTTGTTTGCAGAGCAATATGATCTTGTATTTGGAAAACCCTAAAGACTACACCAAAAAGTATTGTAAATGACTAATTCAGTAGAGTTACAAGATACAAAATCAACAGAAAAACCAGTAGATTTCTATATGCCAACAGCGAACAATATGAAAAAGCAATTTTAAAAGTAACCCCATTTACAATGGCCACAAATAAAATTAAGTACCTAGAAATTAACTTAATCAAAGAAGTGAAAGATTGCTACAATGAAAATTATAAAACACTAATGAAAGAAATTGAGGAAGGTACCAAAAAATGGGATGATATTTCATGTTCTCGGTTTGGAAGAATAACTATCGTAAAATTATCCATATTACCCAAAGCAATCTACAGATTCAATGTAATCCTTGTCAAAATACCAATGAGATTCCTCACAGAAATTGAAAAAACAATCCTAAAATTTATATGGAACCAAGAAAGATCCAGAATAACCAAAACTATCTTAGGCAAAAGTTCAAAACTAGAGGTATAACATTACCTGACTTGAAATGATACTACCCAGCTATAATAATCAAAACAGCATGGTACTGGCAGAAAAAAGACACATAGATAAATGGAATGAAATAGACAAACCAGAAACAAATCCACACACCTACTGTGAACTCATTTTCAACAAAAAAGTCAAGAAAGCACAATGGGGAAAAGACTCTCTTCAATAAGTGGTACAGGAAAACTGGATATCCGTATTCAGAAGAATGAAACTAGACCACTCTCTCTCACCATATACAAAAATTAAATCAAAATTAATTAAAGACTTAAATCCAAGACCTCAAACTATGAAACTTCTACAAGGAAACATTTGGGGAAACTCTCCAGGACATTGGTCCAGGCAAAAATTTCTTGATTAGTAACTCATAAGCACAGGCAACCAAAGCAAAAATGGACAAATGATATCACATCAAGTTAAAAAGCTTCTGCACAGCAAAGTAAACAATCCAAAAAGTGAAGAGACAATATCCAAATGGGATAAAATATTTGCAAACTACCCATCTGACAAGGATGTATCTGTACCACATGTTCTTTATCTGTTGATGGAAGCTTAGGTTGCTTCCTAATTTGACTGTCATAAACAGTGTTTCAACAAACATGGGAGCGTAGACATCTCTTTGATATACTGATTTCCTTTCTCTTGGGTATATGCCCAGCAGTGGGATTGCTGGATCATGTACTAGCTTTATTTTTATTTGTTTGAAGAAACTTCAAACTTCAAATGGGTTAATAACCAGAATATGTAAGAACCTCAAACAACTCTATGAGAAAAAATCTAATAATTCAATTTAAAATTGAGCAAAAGAATAGCCATTTCTCAGAAGAAAACACAAATGGCAAACAGACATATGAAAATGTGCTCAACATCACTGATCATCAGGGAAATGCAAATCAAAACTACATGAGATATCATCTCACCCCAGTTAAAATGGCTTTTATCCAAAAGACAGGCAATAACAAATGCTGGCAAGGATATAGAGAAAAGGGAACCCTTGTACACTGTCGGTTGATGAGAATATAAATTAGTAGAACCACTATGGAGAAAAGTTTGAAGGTTCCTTTAAAAAACATAAAAATAGGCTAGCATATGATCCAGCAATCCCACTGTTGGGCATATACCCAAAAGAAAGGAAATCAGTATATCAAAGAGATATCTGCACTCCCATGTTTGTTGCAGCACTGTTCACAATAGCCAAATTAGGGAGCAACCTAAGGTTCTATCAACAGATTACTGGACAAATAAAATATGGTACATATACACAATGGAGTACTATTCATCCGTAAAAAGAATGAGATCCTGTCATTAGCAACAATATAAATGGAACTGGAGGTCATTATATTAAACGAAATAAGCCAAGTACAAATATCACATGTTCTTACTTACTTATAGGATCTACATATGAAAATGATAGAACTCATGGAGACAGAGAGTAGAAGGATGGTTACTACAGGCTGTGAAGGGTAGTAGGTGGATGAGGGGGAGGATAAGGGTACAATTAATGGGTTCAAAAACATAATTAGAAAGAATGAATAAGACTTAGTATTAGCTAGCACAACAGGGTGACTATAGTGAATAATAATTTAATTGTACACTTAAAAATAACTAAAAGTATCACTGAATTGTTTGTAACAAAAAGAATAAATGTTTGATAGAATGGCTACCCCATATTCCATGATGTGATTATTACCAATTGCATGCCAGTATCAAAACATCTTATGTACCCCACAAAAATATACACCTACTATGTACCCCCAAAAATTAAAAAATAAAATGAAACACAGCTGGTTTCAACTTAGCATAAGCAGTAAGATCACAAGCATATTTAACAATAAATTAACAAAAGCAATGTATAGAACAAAAAAAGATAAAATATTAAGAACACTTTAAATATTTGAATTTCAGATAATATTTTTATTTCTACATTTTCCAATTTTATTTAACAATGCTATCTTAATTTTTAATTTTCAAACAAGTAAATATTTTGAAAGCTTATATACCTAACTCAAGAAACAATATTAGATTATAATTACTTTCAAACAGAAATTCTTAAATCAAAGAAAAACTTTAACTTCATTGAGCCTCCGTATCAGCTGTGGAATTCCTAATTCTGGATTTTAAAAGAAAGTGAACTATTTTTTATCACGTTCATGCTATCTTAGTGAGTCCTCTCTTACTAGTTGCCAGATGCAATTATTAGCTGATATGATACTCCCTACTATTTTATAATTAATGGCAATTTAAATTAATATCAGAACTATAAAAAATATAGACTTCTTTTCATGAAAAATACACACATATGACTGAAAGCAAGGCCAACTTGAAAAATGTAATTTGCAGAGTACATCATTTTTTACTTTTTAATATTTGAAGAAAATGAGTAGATAAATATTCAGCAAAACTTTCAAATTTGTAAAACACTTCTTCTTTTCATGTATTTAGTCTTTTAGTAATCCATCCCTTTGGAACAGAGATACGTTCTTGAACATAATACCTATTGTTTTATATCAAATGTATTTTGTAATATTACAATAATTTATATTTTCCCTTAATTATTTAAAATTGACCACACAATAAACTACTAAATTGGCCTGATTTTAATTCTATTCTCATTTTTTAGCAAGTTACTTACCAGAGAGTATATCTGTGCTGCTTATGAACATTCAAATCTCATAGACACAATTTAAGTGACACACAAAGGAATCCTATCAACATTTTATTTTCTAATATTTCTATTTATGAAAAATAAATACCATATTCTTTTTTAAAATCTTTTAGACATGTAAGTGTAAATCTTTGGCCTACCAACACCAATTGATTATTTCATATTACATACCAGTAGCTCGAACATAACATGGTCGGATAAGTGGTACTGTTATTGGATCCAAAGGAGGACTAGACAAATATTTAGTGTAGAGCTTTGAAGACTCAAAGAAATTAATCTGAACTTGAATGACAAATTCAACTACTGCCACCTGATAGAAAAAAATACATTATACTTGTTAATATTTGCTTTGAGAAATATAGGACACTATTTATTTAGCCAAACAGCAGTTTTTAAAAGCAGTTTTAAAAAATAAAATTATCTTGCAACACTGAACTACATTTTTTAAAACAAGATGGTTCATTTTTAATTAGTTCAAAAATAATTCTAAAAAATACAAATAAATTTTTAAAATAATTCTTACTCATTCAAAATGAACCAGATTTTAAATATAAAATCCAAAGCAGTAAATATTTAGGAAGAAATTATAGAAAAAAAAACCTTGTAATCCTTGGGTAAGCAAAGATTCCTAAATGCAATAGCAACCATCTATTAGATCATTTATTTAAAAGCAATTAAATTGTACAGCATCAATTGTTCAATCTGTTATTTTAAAAGACATTATTAAGAAAATAAAGTTAAAAGACATTTCTCACAAAAAAATCTATCTTTATCCAAAATACATAAAGAACACCCAAAGTTCAATTTTTAAATATGAACTAATGAAAAAAGTTTGTGAAAAATGTGAAAAGACACTTCAGAAAAGAAGCTATACAAATAATATATTAGCACATGGAAAGAAGTTTCATATTAAGAAAATGCAAATTGAAACCATATGAGATATCAGTTCACCCCATCAGAACTGCTTAAACAAAAATAACATGTGAACACCTAAAACATTTATGCATTGCTGATGAGAATGCAAAATTTTATAGTTACTTTGTAAAACAAGTTTCTTCATTATTGGAAAGTTAAGTATATATTTCACATAAAGCTCAGGACTCCCAAATTTAGGTGTTTACACAACAGAAGTGAAACTTATTCATACAACTTATTTATTATTACCAAAAACTGAAAATAATCCAAATGCCCTCCAAATGGTGAATGAATAACAAACTTGCTTTTCAACAATATAAAGAATGCAATACTGTTGCATACAATAATGTGGATGAATTTCAAATGTATTATGCTAAGTGAGAGAAGTCAGACTGAAAACCTCATGATTACCTTATGAATACCTTATGATTTCACTTATATGGCATTTTATAAATGGCAAAATTATGGGGTCAAATTCAGATTAGTGTTTGCCATAGACTGGAGTTGGAGGAGAGGTTGAATACTAGGTCTTATTCATTCTTTTTAACTATGTTTTTGTACTCATTAACCACCCACACTTCCCCTTCATCCACCTGCTACCCTTCCCAGCCTATAGTAATACACACAAGAAAAAAGTACAGAAAGTGATGCAACTGTTCTCTATACTGATTTTGGTATATTTTGCACAATTGTATACATTTGTTAATATTCATATATCAGAAAGAGACTTTTAGCGTATGCACATTTTTTAAAAAGTTAAAGCAAATGCCTTGGCTCTGATTTTCATACATCTGGATTCAAAACTCAAAATGGACTGACAATATCGGCCCCTAGGCAGGTGAATCATAAAACAATTAACACTCAGAGCTATAAAATATATTTGCAATTATATAGTGCTAGCCCTTCATTTCGAAAAAGAGAATATGTGGTCCAGTCTTGATGAAAACACAGAGTCTGCATCAAAGAGAAAAGAAAGTCGATCTGCATGTCTGGGGTCTTATCAAAACTAAAAAGGTTGGCTTCAGCCAAATGGTAAACAGGCAGCTCCAAATGTCCATGGCCCCACAGAAACATCGAAAACACACAAAAACTGTCAGGAACCATGTTGTCAGCACTGGAAAAAAGTCAAAAGTTCACAGCTATCAAGTGAACACTGAATCAAGAAAAAAGACAACTTAAAAACGTAGGAAAGCTCTGTGGCACTTTCACTTGCCCTTGTTCCACTCCCTCTGACTCAGCAGTTGTCTTGAGGCTAGCAGCCTTCATTACCCAGTGCAAGACCCTGGTACCTGATTTTTTATTTTTTAAATTAAATTAAATTAAATTTTTTATTTTACTTTAAGTTCCAGGATACATGTGCACAATGTGCAGGTTTGCTACATAGGTACACATGTGCCATGGTGGTTTGCTGCATCTGTCACCCCATCATCTAGGTTTTAATCCCCACATGCATTAGGTATTTCTTCCAATGCTCTCCCTCTACTTGCCCTCCACCCACCAACAGGCCCCAGTGTGTGATGTTCCCCTCCCTGTGTCCATGTGTTCTCGTTGTTCAACATCCACCTATGAGTAAGAACATGCGGTGTTTGTTTGATTTTCTGTTCTTGCATCAGTTTGCTGAGAATGATGGTTTCCAGGTTCATCCATGTCCCTACAAAGGACACGAATTCATCGTTTTTTATGGCTGCATAGTATTCCATGCTGTGTATGTGCCACATTTTCCCTGTCCAGTCTATCATCGATGGGCATATGGGTTGGTTCCAGGTCTTTGCTATTGTAAACAGTGCTGCAATGAACATTCATGTGCATGTGACCTTATAGCAGAACAATTTATAATCCTTTGGATATATACCCAGTAATGGGATTGCTGGGTCAAATGGAATTTCTATTTCTAGGTCCTTGAGGAATCGCCACACTGTCTTCCACAATGGTTGAACTAATTTACACTCCCACCAACAGTGTAAAAGT
>CAUYLG010036250.1:0-11507 GCA_963573385.1 Cacajao melanocephalus
CTGAAGCCTGATTCTGTCAGTTCGTCGCACTCATTCTCATCTTGCCTTGTTCTCTTGCTGATGAGGAGCTGCGATCCCCTGTAGGAGGAGAGGCATTCTGATTTTGGGTGTTCTCAGCCTTTTTGCACTGGTTTCTTCCCACTTCTGTGGATTTATCCATCTGTCGTCTTGGTAATTGCCGATTTTCAGATTGGGTCTGAGTGGCCATCTGGCTTGTTGGTGATGAAGTTTTTTCTGTTTCTTAGTTTTCCTGCAGGGGACGCCCTTTCCCCACAGAGCTAGGCCTTCTCGGGTTCAGCTGTGCTTACTGTGAAGCTCTCAGTCCTCAGCGTTTCCAATTGCTGTTCTCCTTGTGGGTATGGGACCAGCCGAGCCCGACTCAAAGGGCACCCCATCCCGTATACTCCACACTGAGAAGTGCCGCGCCAAGCTGGGGCACCTGCAAAACAGCCACGCGGGCCAAAAGAGTCGCACTGTCGACCTGTGTGGCTCCTCTGCTGGGTAACTCCCAGTTTGTGGGCAACAGAAATTCGTCCGAAATTGCGGCGTCCACTTGCTCTCTGTCCTTTCACTGGGAGCTACAATCCTGAGCTGTTGTTAATCGGCCATCTTGGATCTCTCTGCATTTCTTATAAGGCACATTTAGGCTAATAAATTCCTTCAGCTTTTGCTTTTCTTGGAAAAACTTTGTTTCTCCATTTATGAAGGGTAATTTTGGTTATAGTACCCTAGATTAACAAGGTTTTTTTCTTTTAGTACTTCAAATATATTATTCTATTCTCTTCTGACCTATAAGGTTTCTGCTAAGAGATCTGCTATCAGTTAGTTGAGGGTTTCCTTATAATTGACTAGATGCTTTTCTCTTGCTGTTTTTAAAAAATCTCTCCTTGTTTTGACTTTTCATAGTTTAACTATAATGTGCAGTGGAGAAGACATTTTGTGGTTATATGTATTTGGGGATCTCAGAGCTCCCTGTATCTGTATGCTATATGTCTAAGTCTCTTGCTAGACTTAGGAAGTTTTTGGGTGTTACTTTATTATAAATGTTTTCTATCCCATTGGTATTCTCTTTGCCTTCTGGAACATCAAATATTTAAACATTTGTCCATTTTGTGGTATTCATATGTCATGTAAGTTTTGTTCATTTTTTTGTTGCTCTTTTTTCTTTACTTTTGTCTAACTGGGTTATTTCAAAAGACCTGTCTTCGAGTTCTGAGAGTCTTTCTTCTGCTAGATCTAGTCTACCCCTGAAGTTCTTTTATCTATTTTTTTTATTTCATTCAATGAATTCTTCAGTTTCAGAATTTCTGTTTGATTCTTTTTTATATCTATCTCTTTGGTAAATTTCTCATTTACACACTGATATGTTTTTCTGATTCTTTATATTACTTATCTGTGTTCTCTTTTATCTCTCTGAGCTTCTTTAATGTCATTATTTTGAATTATTTTTCTGGCATTTCATACAGTTTTTCATTGGAAACTTTTGTTAGAGAATTGTGTTACTTTGGAGGTGTCATGTTTCCTTGTTTTTTTCATGTTTTTGTGTTCTTATGTTGATATACGTGCATTGGGTGTAATAGTTGCTTTTTGTAAATTTTTGGATTTGCTTTCATAGGGGAGGACTTTCTTCTGGAGATATATTTATGGTGTTGGTTAGGTAGGGCACTTTGGTTTTGATTCTTGGTGTGTACAGTGGTATAGTTCTTGGATAATTTCTTTGGTTCTAAACAGTGTCAGTGTTGTCTGTGATAACTTCAGTGGGTTAGGGTGCAGTAGTGACTGCAGGCTGAGTGGTAAAGTTTTTCTGGGGAGTGTGATGTCAAGTGACCCAGTCCTCAGGCCCCAGTGGTAGCAGTGGTAGGCCAAGCATGCTTATCCTTTGACCCCAGGGTGGTATGCACCAGCACCAGTGTTAGCACGTCCAGATAGACCAATTCTTGAACCTCCAGGTGACTTGCTTACATACTGATTGTGGCAGTAGTGGGCCAGGTGGGTGGGTACATCTTCAGGTCTCTGGGAAGTAGGTGTGGCATGGGTGTGGCATGGGCAATGGAAGGACAACCCTCTGACTCTCATGTGGTCCATGGTGGTGTTGGCAGTGGCTGTGATGGACTGAGCCTTTGTACTTTTTTGTCTTACGTTGGTGTCAGTGTGAAAGTGGCCCTTTGTGCTGCCTTGTCAGGTCCCAGGGTTCTCTTGACTATAATTTCCAGAAAAGCAGAGTTTTGGTATCCTGCTTACTGTGCCAAAACTGTGAGTGCCAAAGGAAAATTTCCCCTTCATCCTCTGAAGGTTTGTTGAAGAATCAACCAGATGTGCAATACCGTCTTCCCAGGAACTGATCCTTGTTTTCTTTTGGTTGTATAGATTGAACAGTACCAGTGTTTGGCTACCCATCTATCTTTCCTTCAGTGACACCATGTTACATCAACTATCTCTGTAGCTCTTTTCAGTTTAGGCCCCTCTAACTATGTGTTATATGGTGTAAGCTGTATTGTATGTACTAAATGACATAGGTAGAAGGCTTAAACCACAATGTGACTGTGTTAGAAGATAGGACTTTTGGGTGGTAATTAAAGTTGAATTATTTCATAAACGTGGGGGCTCTAATCTAACAGTTAGTGTCCTTATAAAAGGAAGCGATATCAGAGATCTGTACACTCCCTACATCTTGTGCATATAGAGGAAAGGCCATACGAAGACACAGTGAGAAGATGGCTGTCTGCATGCAGGAAGAAAGCCTTCACCATAAACTGAATTCACTGTATTTTTGATCATGGACTCCTAGCCTCCAGAACTGTGAGGAAATACATTTCTTTTGTGTAAGCCCCCTAGCGTGTGTTATTTTGTGACAGCAGCTCGAGCAGACAAACTACTACTATTCTGACTGCTGCTCATCACACCTGCTTTGCTCCTGACAGTTAAGTCCTGCCTCTCTATCACTACAATTTTGGGATCCAATCTCTCCATTATTATTAATGAGCCCACTGTCGTCAGCCCCTTCCTCCAAGTAGAGCACCATCAAGCTCTCAGTGATGCCTGTTTCTTTTCCACCTGTGCAACCTTCCTACTTTGATAAGCCATGTTCTCTGTGCTCTCCCATAGAGTGTGATTACTTTTTTCCACCCTGAACTTACATGGTGTGTCTACCTTACCTGCCCACTTCTTCGAACCTGTTATCCCTTTTCCATCATCTGCCATAGCAACTCTGGTATATAAGTTAGCCATATAAATTCACTTGATTCCATACTGCCATCTAACCCATCCATGTTAGAATCCTATGTAGTTTATTACTGTTGAACAGACATTTTAACACTTCTTCCTTATGACTTCTCTTCCTTTAAAATCAAACCTTTATGTAGAATTTTCTCATTTATCCTATCCTCACAGTAGCTATGCATACTTTTTGAGTTGCATTTTGCCTCTGAGAGCCCCCATAAGAGGGTGTATTCGTTTCTTAGGACTACCTTATCAAACTACCACAAACTGGGTGCCTAAAACAACTGCCATCATTTTTTCACAGTTCAGAAGGACAAAAGTCCCAAATAAAGGTATTGCCAAGAACATGCTCCTGTTGAAACCTGCAGCGGAATCCTTCCTTGACTCTTCCTATTGACAGTGATTTGCTATCAATCTTTGGCTTTCCTTGGCTTTTAGCTGCCTATTTCAGTCTCTGCTTTCATCATCACATGGTGTTCTTCCTATGTGTCTTTCTCTCTTTACATCATCTTCTTTATAAGGACACTAGTCAAATTGGTTAGGGGCTCACCCTGCTTCAGTAGGACATCACTTCAATTACATCCATAATGGACCTACTTTCAAATATGGTCACATTCTGAGGTACTGGGAGTCAGGACTTCAAGATATCTTTTCAAGGGAAAGGTGCATAATTCGACCTATAATGAGGCAATTGGTAAAGAAGATTTAATTAGATCTGACTCTAAACTGTAACTTCCTTCTCTCTCCCCCACCAACACACATTTCAAAATAAAGCACTCTGGTTTTATTCAATTTACATTGGGGTTTTGCCCAAGCTTTTATTTGAAGAAAAGATTCCTAAAAAAAATTAATGACCCAAATAATCTTCTTGTTACACCAATAAAATATTTTGTTTAATAACTCAGAAACTGAGATCATATGACCTAATTTAAATCCCAGTTTAATCAGTTATTGCTTTGTGAACGTGGGAAAGTTACCTAAGTTTTCTAGAACTTAGTTTCTTATTTGTAAGGTGGCATAACTATTATCTACTTCAGAGGGTGGCTGTAAGTACTTAAGTATTTATACAATGAGATAATTTAAGTAAAATGCTTAGCACTATATCCAGCTCACAAAAGCCTTTAGCTCTTTTTTTGAAGTTTTTTTTAGTTTTAATTTTTGTGGGTACATAGTAGGTATATATCTTTATGGGGTACATGAGCTATTTCGATATAGGCATGGATCCATAGTATTCACATTAGGATAAATGGTATAGCCATCATCTCAAGTATTTATCTTTTATGTTACAAACAATCCAATTATAGTCTTTTCATTATTTTAAAATGTACAATTAAATCATTGTTTACTACAGTCATCCTGTTGTGCTTGGAAATACTAGGTCTCATTAATTCTTCCTATTTTTTTTTGTGCTCATTAATCATCCATAACTTTCTTCCCACCAATCCCCCACTACTCTTCCTAGCCTCTGGTTACCATCCTTCCACTCTCTATTGTTGAGTACCAACCCCAACCCCATGCATGGGTGCCCTTAGTCCCGGTGGTAAGAAGGGATTGAGAGAAGGAAATAAAGACAGAGACACAGAGTAGAATTTACAGCATGGGTCCATGGGACCAACACAAGCATGGGAGAGTTGGTTCCAAGCTCTGGGCTCTAAACACTTTTATTATGTGCCTAATCTCATTGATCTTATGGGCATGGAAGCAGAGGGTAAAGGAGTAGGTAAGAGATGGGGTGGGGAGTGGGAAAGAGCACTTGTGTTCCTTCTAAGATATGCTAAACTAGTACTCTGAGTTTATCACCCAATTGTTATCTGGGTGCTGCTGCATCAGAAGTATAGTGGATGAGGAGCCACCTGGTCTGACCACACCCAATGCATCAAGGGGTTTTTATCTCCTGAGCATTGAGGACATAGAGCAATAACGATCACTCCATATTCCGAGAACCTGCGCAGAGCCTGAAACATTCCACGATCTCTGCCCTGCAAGGCTTTTCTCCTCCTTGCCGGCTCCCATCTGCAAAGACCCTCCCAGATCTTGTGAGCAGAGGTTGCCTCCCTTCTCAGAGATCTTTGCATAAGCCTTCTTTACGAGACCCTCTTGCAGTCTCCATGTTGAGAAGGCATTCGTGGGACCAGAGCAGTATTCCCTGCTCTGCAACCACCCCGCAGTGTTCCCCAGTGTTACTGCACTCTCGGATGGTCTTTACCTTGGGCCTCCTGTTGCAGCTTGATTTCTAATTAACTGCACCAATAATATAATTTAGTTTGGTGTATAAACTTCAGTGTACTCTGAGCCAAGCAAGCTTATAATTATTTAGCTAGAATTAACATAGGTGTCCTGCTGGCCATCTTGACCCACATCTATCTTCATGAGTTCAATTATTTGAATGTTTAATTCCTACAAATAAGTGAGAATATGTGAAGTTTGTCTTTCTGTGTCTGTCTTATTTCACTTAACATAATGACCTCCAGTTCCATCCAAGTTGTTGCAAATGACAAGATCTTATTCTTTCTTTATGACTGAATAGTACTCCATTGTGTATATGTACCACACTCTGCTTATCTATTCATTTGTTGATAGACACTTAGGTTGCTTCCAAATCTTGGCTATTGTGAATAGTGCTGCAACAAACATGAGAGTGCAGGTATCTCTTTAATGTACTGATTTCTTTTTATTTTGGTATATACCTAGGAGTGTGATTGCTGGATAATATGAATTACCATTAGCTATTAGTATTTTATTTTTCCAATGTTGAAATGTGTGATCAATAAGAATAAACTACAGAGAACTCTGACAAATGGATCAGAGAGCATAATAGAGTCAAGCAAATGTATGTGGCTAACTTAAAAATTGAATCAGACTAACAACATGATAGTATCTGACACAAAAAAGGAATTCAGAAGCTTTGTAAGCCGAAGTCTACACACACTGGCTCACTCTATTCCAGAAGTCAAATCAGCCAACCAAATGCTATAAAACACTGTAAAGGTATTGGAAACAAATGGAAAATTATCCTTGCTTCCATGTAAGGAAAGTCTCCTGCTTACCTCTAAGGGAGGAAACAGCAAACAAGTCAGAAGATAGTCAAAGTCCAAAGCCAGCACTAAGGTGAGGCAAGGGAGGTGCTTAGGGTGCAGAGTTTAAAGAGGAGCTCACTCTCAGGGCCTGCAAGTACCAACCCTGCAACTGTAGGATGCTAGAGTGAGTGCCTCCTTCAGTGTGGGCACCATAAGGACAGGAAGTCTTCTCAAAAGAAGGAGAACTTACACAGACCAAGAGAAGAGTGACATTGTAGGTGAGACAGTGGTACAGAAGTTGAAAAGTTGGTTCAGTAGACAACAAGCAAGTTTGTATGTTTGGGGAAAAAAAAGATTTATTCTGGGCAAATGTAAGTCTGAAAAACCAGGTTAGGCCTGTACCTTTGAATGTCACATTTTTATTATTCTTAATTTGATGCATATTTTTATAAATCAAATTTTATTGAAACCCATGCACACCCACTTGTATAAGTGTGATCCATAGATCACACTTATACATTATACATTATAATGGCAGAGTCCAGTAGTTGCATCAGAGATAGGTAAGGCCCACAAAGGCCATTTCCAAAATGAATTTACTGGCCTCTGCTCAAAGTAACTGAAAGATGCCAGCATATTACTCATTTGCAGAATAATATATATTAATGACAGAAAATTACACTCAATTAAAATTTTACAAATTTCAAATTTTATTGATAAAATAAATCCAAGAAAAAAGATAATAAATTGTAAGACTTTTTTAATTTAGAAGTAACTGCAGAAATGGCAGAATTTTCTTTACATGTCTTGCAGAGATTGGGCTTTTGGAGGCAAGGCTGGGTCTAGATTATTTGCCATAGAAAGGTGATACATTTTAAGTAAAAAGTAAATGCTCTACAGAGAACATCAGTCATTGAGGAATAGAATGATTACAAGACTTGGTGCAGTTCCTTTGTTTTGTACTGAAAGCACAGGAACTTTAGGGACATGTTACCTAACTTGGCAACTTAATCCTTTCTCTGCTGCTTCTAAAAGTCAGTTTTCTTCTTAGCTTGAATTAGGCCATGGTAACAAAAACAAAGGCTTTACCTTGAAGTTCTATAGGTAAAGCAGAGCTGAGTTATGTGACAAGGCTAACCAGGTAATTCTGTGTTTTGTCTGCCAAGGTTTTCTCCTGACACCAGCAATCAGGGTGCAATTGACTCAAAGGAGAGATACGATTGAAAGGAATTACATTTCTTTTTTAAACACAGAATTCATTTATTTAAAAATGAATAAAATCTTCAAAGTTAGTGTAGGTTTTGTTTTCTTTAAATCTTCAACCCATAATTGCAAGCAAACACAAAACAAAACAAGGGGAAAACATCAAAAGCAAAAAGTCTAAAAATGACCAACAGAGCAATTTATATATTCTCAAGTCCCAAGGTTGGTACAAAGATAAACTCACGACCTCCAAACAACCCTAATAATTACAATAAATTGGTAAGCTACAACATCAGATTATAAAAGGATAAAGCATGGGAAATCTACTTTAAAAAGAAAATTAAATATAAATGGGTACTGCAGGAAATAGAGAAAACAATGAAGCCTGCTTTGAAGTCTTCTTTAAAATCAATTCTGTGAATATTTTTCTTATTACAAATTATTATGTATTTCATTTAAAACTATTTGTTTAAAGTAGAGATAATCAGAAAGAAATTACAATTTCACACTGTAAGTCTATAACTTATAATAACCACACATGACATTGTGCCACTCACTAAGGAGAATATGGAATAAAGAATTATAGGAAAATATGAGTGAAAAACTGAAAATAATCTCATGTCAAACACTAAAAAATGAAAGATTGAGTCAATATGACATATATAAAGTGCATAAAGTTATGCCTGTATTATAGCCATCTTTTCAAGAAATCATAGTGGTATTGGCAAATTTTCACAATATAAAATAAATGTAAAAAAAAAATGTAAAAAACCAGATACAAATTTGCATATATAATTTGCATATACAATTTGCATTATGGGTTGAATTGTGTCCCTTAAATTCACATTGACATCCCAACTCTCAGAACCTCCAAATGTGAGCTTATTTGGAAATAAAGTTGTAGATGTCATCAGTTAAGATGATGTGATGCTGGGGTAGAGTGGGACACTAAATCAATATGACTGGTTTACTTATAAAAATGGGAAATCTGGGTGGGCATGGTGGCTCATGCCTATAATATCAGCACTTTGGGAAATTGAGGTGGGTAGATTGCTTGAGCTCAGGAATTTGACACCAGCCTAGGCAACATGGCAAAACCTAATCTCTACAGAAACACAAAAATTATCCAGGCATGGTAGGGTGTGCCTGTAGTTCCAGCTACTCAGGAGGCTCAGGTGGCAGGATCATTTGAGCTTGAGAGGGCAAGCTGCAGTGAGCCATGATTATGCCACTGCACTAGAGTCAAGAGAAAGACCCCGTCTCAATAAAAAGTGGGGTGGGGAACCTGGAGACAGACACCCACACAGGGAGAAATCTATGAAGGCAGAGTTCAAGACAATGCTTCCATGCACCAAGGAAAACAAAGACTGCCAGCAAATTACCAGGAGCTACGAGAGAGACCTAGAACAGCCCTCAGAAGACACCAGCCTTACAATCACCTTGGTTTTGGACTTCTAACCTCTAGAACCTCTAGAACTGTGAGACAGTAAATTTCTCAGAGTTGTTTAAGCTGTGCCACACCTGTGAGTGTGTGTGTGTGTGTGTGTGTGTGTGTGTATGATTTTCTCAGTGACCCTCTCTGGTCACTTCTTCCCTGGTGACTCTATGTAAAATTGCAAATCTCACCACATATATTTTCATGCTTTATTTTATCTACTTGCAAGTATCAATATCCAACTGTATATACATATATAATTTTCGGGGAACAGGTGGTTTTTGATTACATGGATAAGTTATTTAGTGGTGATTTCCAAGATTTTGGTGCACCCATCACCTGAGCAGTGTACACTGTACACAACGTGTAGTCTTTCATCCCTCATGTCTCCCACCCTTCCCTCTAAGTCCCCAAAGTCCGGTATATCATTGTTCCACCTTTGTGTCCACAGAGCTGACCTTCCACTAGTAAATGAGAATATACAATATTTGACTTTCCATTCTGAGTTTTTTCACTTAGAATAATGGTCTCCAGTTCCATCCAGGTTGCTGTGAATGCCATTATTTTAATTTTTGTTATGGCTGAGTAGTATTCATGGTATGTATAGACCATGCTTTCTTTATCTACTTTTGGGTTGAAGGGCACTTAGGTTGGTTCCATATTTTTGCAGTTGCCACTTGTGCTGCTCTCAACATGCATGTGCAAGTATCTTTTTCTTATAATGACTTCTTTTCCTCTGGGTAGATACCCAGGAGTGCGATTGCTAGATAAAAATGGTAGTTCTACTTTTAGTTCTTTAAGGAATCTCCATCCTGTTTTCCATAGTGGTTGTACTAGTTTACTTTCCCACCAGCAGTGTAAAAGTGCTCCCTTTTTACCACATCCATGCCAACATCTATTTTTTAAAATTATTTAATATTGGCTATTCTTGCAGGAGTAAGATGGTATCTTATTATGGTTTTAATTAGCATTTCCCTAGCATTTAGTGATGTCGAGCATCTTTTCATGTGTTTGTTGGACATTTGCATATCTTCTTTTGAGAATTGTCTATTCAAGTCCTTTTCCCACTTTTTAATGAGATTATTTGCCTTTTTCTTGCTGATTTATTTGAGTTCCTTGTAGCTTCTTGTAGTCTTTTGTCAGATGCATAGTTTGTGAAGATTTTCTCCCACTCTATGGGCTATTTGTTTACTCTGCTGATTATTTCTTTTGCTGTGCAGAAGTTTTTTAGTTTAATTGGCCCCCATCTAGTTATTTTTGTTTTTGTTGCATTTCCTTCTAGAGGTTAGAAGTCCAAAATCAAGGTGTTGCATCAAGTCTTCACCTAAGCCAAGATCTTCACCAAGCCAAAGAATTTCTCTGATGTTAACTTCTAGAATTTTTATGGTTTTGAGTCTTAGATTCAAGTCTCCTATCCACCTTGAGTTGATTTTTTTTTTAATATGGTGAGAATTAGGGTCCAATTTCATTCTACTACATGTGGCTTGCCAATTGTCCCAACATCATTTGTTGAGTAGTGTCTTTTCCTCACTTTATGTTTTTGTTTGCTTTGCTGAAAATCAGTTGGCTGTATTTGGTTTTATTTCTGTGTTCTCTATTCTGTTCCATTTGTCTACATGCCTATTTTCATAACAGTACCATGCTTCTTTGGTAACTATAGCCTTGTAGTATTGCTTGAAGTTGGGTAGTATGATCCCTCCCTGTTCTTTTTGCTTAGTCTTGCTTTGGCTATGTGGACTCTTTTTGGTTCCATATGAATTTTAGGATTCAACATAGTATATCTTTCATAAATTTATCATTTCCATTGCTTTTTCTCCATCGGACTGTAATCCCTACAAAAGTAGGGATTTTTATCTTTTCATTTCCTGATATTTCTGTGTATTTAGAACAATGCTGTAGGATAGATATAGACACTCCAAAAATATTCAATAAACAAGCAAATGAATGGAAAATACTTTAAATGAAAAATAAACTATTATGTTAAAATAGTTTTCTCTGGGTAGTGAGATTGAGATTTATTGGTGTGTGGGTTTTCAAATGATCTATATATATTATCATTGTAATCACAGAAAAATATTATGACATTTTTAAAAAGCAAAGTGGAGAAAGTTAATAATGTAAAAGGTTAGAACAAAAGTCATCAGTTTCATTTTACTTGCACATGTTTTGTGCCTAACTATGCAACACAGTATTAAGACAAAGAGAGACATTACATGGTGGTGAAAGGATCAATGCAACAAGAAGAGCTAATGATCCTAAATATATACGCACCCAATACAGGAACACCCAGATACATAAAGCAGGTTCTTAATGACTTACAAAGAGACTTAGACTCCCACACAATAGTAGTGGGAGACTTTAACACTATACTGTCAATATTAGACAGATCAACGAGATAGAAAATTAACAAGGATATCCAGGACTTGAACTCAGACCTGGAACAAGTAAACTTAACAAAATTTACAGAACTCTCCACCCTAAATCCACAAAACATACATTTTTCTCAGTATCACATTACACCTATTTTAAAAGTGACTACATAATTGGAAGTAAATCACTCCTCAGCAATTGCATAGCATTTCACAGGTTTAAGTAAAACACTGGTTGGCTGCTTGTTTGTTATTTTCATCCCT